>JASCZW010008468.1:0-50563 GCA_034211315.2 Aedes japonicus
ATTTGGGTTGGGAGAAAAGGTTCAATAAACCAATGATTTCAAAACTTAACCATTTAGTAGTACTTTATTTCCAGAATGTTTGAAAAGAATCGAGCTCAAGGAAAATTTTTGGTGACCTATTTTGTGTATCCAAATTTCATCGAATACAGTCTTCAATGCTGATTGTAAATTTGACAGCGGAAAAGCAAGCGTTAAAACGGAGAGGGTCACATCCTGGAAGACGCCCCAACCTCGACCGTGATTTCCGTTTCGATCTTCAGAAGCTCTTCCAGGACTAGTTCAGCAACATGCCAACTTACGACGAGAAGCACTTCTTGTGCGTTGCCGAGGAAGATGTTTGATGATATTAGGGAACGTCCATTAATTACGTCACGCAAAAATTGACTTTTTACAACCCACCCCCCTCCCCCCCTTGTCACGTTTTTTGTATGGACCTTTAAATTTTTTTGTATGAATCGTCACGTTTTCTCAAAACCTCCCTTCCCCCTTAGTGCGTGACATAATTAATGGACCTTCCCTTATGCGAAAACTAGTCATCTGATGACTGTTTCCAGCAAAATAGCGATACAGCTGAAAAAGTCGGCCTGAGCTGTTGGCTTACGGTTCCCCAGCTAGTTCTCTCGACGAAAATGTGAGGGGAGTTAACCAGCCTGCTGACCTTGAAGAAATTTTGCAAAGTTATCCTGAAGACTTACGGCTCGCTGTATTTCCGACCCCCTACACCAGAAGAGGTGAACAAACTGATGAACGAAAATGCTTCCCAATAGTTTGAAAAAAATCGCATGAATTTAGTGAACCTCCCAGAAACTCAGAAAACTTATCAAATGTTTAGGATTCTTCTTAGAAATTCAAGCAACTTCTCAGAAGTAGGGAACATCCCAGAAAATCAGGGAACTTTCCAAATATCGTGAAACTTACCAAAATCAGGCAACTTCCTTGAAATTCAGGGTGTTTCTTAGAAATTCAGGAAATTTTCCATAAATTCAGGGACCTTAACATGAGTTCAGCGAATTTCCAAAAAGTTAGGGATGTTTCCCACAATCTCAAACATTTATCAAGAAATTCAGGGAGCCTCCCAGAAACTCCCAAAAGAAAACTTATATTTTTTTTTGAATTTCTCAGAATTTAATACAACTACCAAAGATGTTAAGGGAACTTCCCAGAAGAAAAAAGTTTTGTCCCAAAGTTCAGGACAGAAATTCAGAAAACTTCAAAATATTCAGGAACTTCACAGAAGTTAAAAGTTTTTTATAGAAGATCAGACAATTTCCCAGAAATTCATAGAACTTTCCGCTCATCTTGTCGCTAAGCAACACGAGTTCTACACTCACGATGCACCCGGAAACAAGCCGCTGAAGGTGATTCTGTGTGGCCTTCCGGAACTCACTCCGAAGGCAATCTTCGACGAGCTGCAAGCGGTGGCATTGAAGCCTCAGAAGGTGTTCCCAATCAGACGTCAACAACAGAAAAATCATCGGATCCAATTCTATCTGGTCCACCTAGAGAAGAATTCCGTCACGATTGCGGGCCTGTTGAAACCACAGGCCCTCTTCAACGTCATTGTCGAGTGGGATCGGTATTGCCCTAGGCAACACGGCGTGAAGCAGTGTGGCAACTGCCTTGCGTTCGGTCATAGAACCCAAAACTGTCTCATGAAACCGTGGGGTGGCTAATTTACCGGATGACACACGACCAAGGATTGTGCACCGAGGGCGAAGGTGCCGCTCCAAAATGGGCAAACTGTGGTGCAAGCCATGAAGGCAGCAACCGAACCTGTTCCAAACGAGTGGAATTTTTAGCGATCCGCAAGCAGGCTGGGGCAATCCAAGTTGCAGTACCTCCACTCAACAACCCACAAATGGTCGAGTTCGTTCAAAAACTCTACAGCCAACTACGTTCCTGCTGCTAGGAGCTCAAAGTCACCCCATCCGTGACATTGAAGTAGCTGCCAAAATTACTTACCAATCAGACCAAGGCCGGGTGGCCTCTGCGGTACACAGAAGTTGTCTCCATTGTAATCGGTTCATGGCTGTATCTCGCCAGCCTCGAAGCCATCGGAATCGAGGTCGAAACTACCGTCGGCCGTATCACCATAATCATGGCCGATTTCCCAAGCAAGCCCTCACCACCAACGGAACAACAACGGTCCTACGAAACGACATCCGCAAGCTAACTCGGAGACAGGGGCAATTTATCATCACCAGTGACCTGAATGACAAAAACGAAACCTGGAGAACCTGGAAGAGGACCATTACACCATCCTGGGCTCAGATTCTTCTCACCCGGTTGAGCAGATCTGGGGTTCATTCAACAATCGACATCTTCCTCACCAACATGGGGAATAACATCGCCCAGCCGGTTGTGCACCAGGAGCTCAGCTCGGACCACTATCCGGTGGTGGCCGAAGATGGCACCTCGGTCAACCGGCATTAAATCACCAGACGAAACTACCATCGTGCCATATGGGAGAGGTTCGGACAACACGTTGACGACAACATCAGTTTAAACATGCACCTTGAGTCGGTTGCTGACATCGAACGGCAGCTGCAGAGTATCGAGCAAGTGATCTCCCAGGCCCGGGAGCAACATGTCCTAGTGATAGATCAGGTGAGCAAGTCTGTACCCATTGATAGACCCACTAAAGAACTGATACAATTGCGCAACGCCATTCGACGGCAATACCAGCAAACTGTTTTGCCAATGCTAAAAAGTCACTGTAATGTAAAATTATTATGGCCAAAATGGTGGATCATAAGAATAACAATTTTGCTGACAAGGTCCGCTCTTTTCCAGATTGTGCAAAGCCATTTTGAAAGTTGACAAAAATTATAAAAACTAAACCAAGACCAATTCCACCGTAGATCCCACTAGATCTCAATGGCTCTAAGGATCGCTTGATAACTCCTGCGAAAAAGGCTGCTGAGATAAGTCAACACTTCGTCAGCTCCCACAATCTTGGACAAAACATCGTCTATCTACACAAAGCAGCCGTTAGCGAAGTAACAGACAACATCAATGTAAGTCCCAAAAACTTCTCGGAAGATGTTGAAGGAGATGTTCGCTCATCACCATGAGACACCAAGAGTGAACAACAATGTTTTTGGCTAGAATTGAAAGATATGAAGAGAAAGTTTTTGATAGTTCCGCTAGTGTGCGGCAGGCTCGGAAACATAGCAGATGTTTTAGGAAAATTGAGCGAAAAGGGCATGTGTACAGTGGTACTCGAACCAACGACATTTTTGCCTAACATCCCACTGCGGGGTAGGTTAAAGCACGGACTAAGTCCGCCACTTCAACAGGCAAAAATGTCCGGTTGGAAGACGCCTCGCGTACCACTGTGGCTTGTATAGTTATTCTAGCGATCTATTGTGTGCACTCTGTTTACTGATGCGCACATGGGAGAGGAACTCTCTCCCTTTTTTGGGTTTGTTTTGATTCGCACCGACTGACGATCACTAAAGTTTTCTCGTCGTCTCCAACGTAGAGACCTCGGAGAGAAACACCGTGAAGCGATGCGATACTGGTCCCCACTCAGTATAATTAATGGTTACCACCATTTATGGTTTCACATACATTAATTGTTATTTTATATATTCTCCGTGCGAGGAGTAACGATTATGATGTTGAAGGAGATGTTCGGGAGATGTTCACTCTTGGTGCCTCATGGTGATGAGCGAACATCTCCTTCAACATAATAATCGTTACTCCTCGCACGGAGAATATATAAAATAACAATTAATGTATGTGATTCTCGGAAGAGTTGGAAGCCTCAGCTGACGAATTGTTGACCTTTATCAAAGCGCAGAACATGAAGGCCCGTCGAAGAACATCATGAACTTGGTGCTCAAGCAATTGAGCCCCCAGTTCTACGTTCATCTGGCGATTCAACCAATGCCTGCTCCATAGGTACTTTCCCTCGTGTTGGAATTCAGCTATAGTTATCCCCATCCAGAAACCTGGGAAAGATCCTTCATGTTCTAAGAGCTATAGCCCATCAGCCTTCTCTCAGGAGTATCGGAACTGTTTGAGAAAGCAATCTACCGTCGGCTTCTCTCGTCTGCAAACGAGCTTAACATCTTGCTCGGCGAGCAGTCCGGATTCCGACGTGGTCACTCAACAGTGCCCCAACTTAACCGAGTAACCAACATCCTCAGGCGGAACAAGTATGTTGCAAAATCATCTGCCATGGCACTTCTCGACATCTAGAAGGCCTTCGATAACGTGTGGGGCCTGGTGAAGATAAATGAAAATTATCTGTCGGACAGGATATTCCGTGTTTTACTGCAAGGTGCAGTTTCCGATACAAAGGAGATCTCCGCCGGTGTTTTGCAGGGCAGTACACTAGGTCCACTTCTGTTCAAACTTTTCAACTGGGACATACCCCCGCTTCTTGAAAATGCATCCCTGTCATTGTTTGCCGATGATGCTGCAGTCATCAGCAGAGGTAGGGTAACAGAAGCGCTTTCAGCGAAACTGCAACGAAGCCTGAATGTCCTGTCAAAATACTTCACTGAATGGCAGATTTGTATCAACGCAGTGAAGACCCAGGTCATCCTATTCTCACACTCCAATTCTCCTAGACTTGATCCACCTGAGGATTGCAAAATTAGCCTAAACAACACAACGCACAGTGGGCAAAATCCAAAATCCCATTAAAATAGGTTGGTTTCATTTAAGGTTGGCCACAGTTAGTATCCCGTTTTACCCATTTCTCGCCTCTTTTTGGATGCAAACTAAAATTATTACCTAAAAATTTGTGCTGGTATATTGAAACAAATGCTGTGTAAATTTTCAAAAAAGCTGAAGAACTGTAGGAAACAAATTTTACTTTGATCGGATGCCAGGAAGTGGTCCATTTTAGGGGAAATCGGGTAAAATGGACAATTTACTGTGGTCGAACTAAACGAAACCATTACCATTTGATTTTCCGGACATTCTTTCATATGTACAGTGCAAGTAAGAGCAATATTACTTGCGCCAATCTCCCGAACCACATGATATATGAGTTTATGCATGTGTGAGGAAAAATTGGGCAAAATGGGCCACTTCCTGGCATCCGATCAAAGTAAAATTTGTTATAAAGTTGTTTAGCTTTGTTTTTTCAAATTTACAGTGCATTTGGGTGCTACTAAGTTTAGTTTTTAGTTAATAATTCTAGTTTGCATCCAAAATGAGGGGACAATGGGATGGCAAAATGGGACACTTACTGTCAACCCTAAATGAAACCATGAGATAAGTTGTTTTTCAGGACTCCTACCCTGCGCCTTTTAAATTAATGGGATTTTGGATCCATTTTGGCCCACTGTGCAACGGTGGAATGTACCAAAACAGCTGTCTACCTTCGCGTTTCCCTAAGAGCAAGCTGATTTTCGGAAGCAGGTAGATAAAACTGTATTTACATGTATGTATATATCGTTATATGGCTACCAACTGTGTAAGGTACATACAGGCCTTCATATTTGCAGATTCCTTTTCCCTCACTAATGATAGCGTGGGTAACAATAGACCTTTACTTAAATTTAAAGTACTGTGCATTTGGTAAATTTACTCTGAAATATCGCCATTATAAGACATCACCTTATATTTGCGTTAATTACAATAGTTGAATGATAAAAATCAATAGTTTCGAAAAGAAACTAAAAGAAAAGCGTAGAAAATGTTCCGATCGATTTGTGCAAACATTTAGGAAATCAATTGTGAAATGACTTAGTTATTAACACTCAAAACCTAAGCATATCGTGACGCTCCTTGTATTGATGTCAAAAAAAACGTGCAAAATTGAAGAAAGTCTGGATGAAAGTGACCAAATAGATAGAAACTGAGAGAGGTGCGGGCATTTGGAATTGCAAAAGCAGTCGAGTGACGAAAATAAAAAGTAAATAATCGAATCCTAGAGGGTTTGAGCTGTTTAGTGGAATACCTGTAACTAGAAATTAGAAGAAGAATTAGTATCTTCCATTTAATTCCAACTACCTTTGCTTATCTTCGACAGATACGCGTATTTCGTCTACAATGTGCAGACTTCTTCAGTGTCTCGTACTAATAACTCGACTGTCGAGGCAGTCAATTTCAAACTACTTCTATTCAATTTTCACAGCCTGCCGTGAGCTAACGGAACTATCAATACTTTCTCTTAACATCTTTGTTCTAGCAGAAAAATGCTGTCTACTCCTAGCGCTTCATGGTGATGAGAAATTATTTGCTTCTCAAAACAACATCATCACAGATCGTTACCCCGCGTATGGGAGAATGCAAGGAAAGAACAATGTCAAGTGTAAAAACATGTAGACTAATTTTTGAAAAAAAAATGGCGGTATAATAAGACATTCCTGGAAGCTGCTTAAAGTCTTCCAGCACATAAAGGCTGGACTCGGAAAAAATGAGACACACAAAAATGATCACCAAAAATTCATTTTAAATCGGATAATTCTCAAATTTTTTGGTATTAAATAACTATATATTGGCTATGTTTTGGCATAACTTTTTTCTAGTTTTTTTCCCCAAGCTGAATGCTCGTAGATTTCTCTTAACACTGCTCATGAGATCTTGGACGAGGCTTTGTCCATTTTCCTTACACAATTCCTCCCAGTTTTTCATGTTTTTCCGCTTTTCTTCAACTTCTTCTTCATTAGAGGAAAAAACTTTTCGTCGTCCATGACGAGACAGCCTGGCTTGACCAGCCACTCACGATACAGCTTCCGCGCACGCAAGTCCGGTTTGGTGCCTTCTTGACCTTAAAATCACGTAGCCCAAGCCACTTCATGGTCTGCTGGACGAACCACTTCGACGAATTGAGATTTTTGGCCACGTCTCGGGTGGAAAGGTTCGGGTTTTTATTAATGTTCTGCCTTATCTACCGCGCCTTCTCTGGGAATTCCGTTTTCGGTTTTCGGCCGCTTTCAGCGCGCCGGTCGATGGTCTTCGTCTCCTGGAACATCTTCACAACGCGGGACACGGTGTAATGGTGGATTCCAAGCCTTTTGCCGATCCATAATTATCGATCAATGCTCCCAAGATTTGCAGGCGTAACTCTTCTTGTTTCGAATGCATCTTGAAAACTACTTAACAGATCGCGATAAAATTTTGCACACATAAACATAACAAACTAGTATTACTCAAAATTTCATTAATTTTTACCCACGCGATAAAAAGTTACACTCAAAACAAAGTGTCGCATTTTTTCCGAGTCCAATCTTTAAGTTTCATCGTCAATTATCACGCAGGACAACTTCGTCAAATATTCGCGATACAACTTGCGATCCCGGGTTTTAGCCGTCACATTCTGTTTATCATTAGGGAAGGTCCATTAATTATGTCACGCAGTATGGGGGGAGGGGGGGTTTGGGAAAACGTGACGATCCATACAAAAAAAATTGAAGGTCCATACAAAAAATGTGACAAGGGGGGGGGGGGAGGGGGGTTATAAAAAGTCATTTTTTGCGTGACGTAATTAATGGACGTTCCCTTACGGTTCGGTACAATTTACTAGCCACAGTACGTAACGAAAGATCTGGTCTCTTGTGCAATATTTGCTTTTCCTTCGCGTCCTTCTGGTATCTGAGATCCGTTTTTGTTTCGCTCCCAGCCTTCCTGGCTGTTGTCAAACGTGTATTGAAAGATTTCAGAACGTTATGGTCAGGAAAACCAAGCATTTTTACAAACTTTCTTACTGACCGATCCGGATTTTCATTGCGACCGTGCACAATCGCTTATCACACTTGCTCTTCTTTCGACGCCATCTTCGATCTAAAAACTTGTAGTATCACCAAAAATTGATTTTACGCAATAAACAGACATACGTTCATCAGTCTGAGAAATTTTTCACGCGTTGATGAAGTATTTCCAGAGATAAAAGTACTTAGGGGTGTCCAGACATTGTCGCAAAAAAAAAAATTGTGATAACAAAAAGCGATTTTTTTTATGGAATTTTCACTACACTATGCTACACACTCAAGCTTATCTGTCCAACGGATATATCAACCGCCTAATCTACAACCTGACCAAAGGCTTCATTTAAATCTGATTCCAATCCCGCAACACGTGACCGCCAAACTGCTGCTCTTCAAACCCGCAACAAATCGGTCACGCGTAGGTTCAAACTCCCCAATTGTCATTCCCCACAACGAAACCAAATCCTTTTCAGCGGAAACAAAAACCAAATGAAATTTAGTCGAAAACCAAAGATAATCAACCAAAATCCACCACATAAGGATGGTGCTGGTCATTGCACTTCCCATCTGGTACTCAAACATGCCTCCTCAGCACTTCTCCCTAAGACAATTAGCGACGATCTCCGCTCTCTGGCTCACGGTCACCTGTGCAGTCAAAACTTCCCGTAACGCAACACCACATGCCCGATTTGTACTTGTTGTCTGTTTTTCGCGTCGTCGCCGTCGTCGAAAAACGGCCAGACCAAGCACATTTTCAACCCTCAAATCCCAGTCCTTCTCCCCTCGTTTGTCCCAGTTCCGGGGCGGCAAAAGTCCAGAATCGAAGTTGTTCAGGAGAAAGACAAGCAAGCTGCAGGGACATATTGCGTTACATCACCGCCAATATTGACATAATTTAGCTAATTGAATTAGAACCGAACCACCGAAACGCGGACGGTCCAACCACAGTGTTCGAGAACGGCGAGGTGCCGAACTCGGGGATATTCGTCCGTCGGTAGTCGACCGGTCAGCAACGGCTCCGTGCGCGCGCTGTTTTCGGATCTTTGCGGGTAGTTTTTTTGATTTTTGAAACAGTGATTGGTGGGTAAATTGTGGAATTGGGAATTAGTTGGTGAACTTTGCTTTTGGTTAACAAAACATAGCATCTAACGGTTGACATCGGTTGGAAGAAGTTTGATGAGTACTTGCGAAGGGATCCTTTGTCATAATTAAATTAAGTGCATTGCGTAATTCGTTTCCGAAGTGCAAAGTGGTCCCATTTCAAAATTTATTTAAGTTTATCGTGCCATCGATTAGTGCTCTAATTAAATGGCTTAACAACTCAAAATGTAGATCCCCCTACACAAGCTCAGTGAGGAATGAGAATAATCCTCCCCCGATAAATCAATAATCCTCCTAAAACCAGCTAAATTCCCTTGGGAGCTATCGAAACTTGTAAGGATTGCGAATACCAACCACAGCCATAGAACGAATCAACCAGACCTGAAGAGTGAATGTGTGTACCGGCTGAATCATGAAGAAGACAACCGAATCCAGGGAAAACCTGGTCAACTCGGTGGCCTCGCTGGCCACCAACGCCATGGATGCGGACATCGATGGCAAATCGATCAAGAGTGCCATTTCGGAGTTCGATCGGGAAATCCCCGAGTTGATACTGACGAAGACGGAGAAGAAGTTCCTGCTCAGTGCCGAGCGGGGTGATTGCGCAACGGTTCGGAGGTAGGTCATTATGGATGTTTGCATGTCTTTCAGGGGTGGGCTTTGTCAAGCCGGTGGAAAGGCAGAGTGACAAGGTCAGTTATAACCTATTGTCATGTTTTGTATGCAAGGAGGGTTAGACAAGGGCCGGCACATTTACAAGGCTTAAAGCTCTTATGGCATGTTTGCTTGCGTGCTTCGGACTATGTCGCGGGTTGGTTTCAATTCCGATATGGATTGCTTTTAAAGGGTTACGGGTAATTCAAGGACTAAGCTTACCGCTCCGAGGAGATCCTAACGACGGAACATAGATCTCTGCTCTTTGGACAAAGGGTTGTACGTAGCTGCATGTTGTGAACTCATCTAAAGAGTCGACATTCTCTTTCTATTAGGCAATAGGGATGGCTCTAAAGGGTGAGTCAAAAATTATTGCGACACTTTAGACTCATTGGTAAATCGACAATAGTTCAAAAGTAATTCGGTTTATTTCATTCCGAATCGAGCGCTGAGCCGGTCAAGAAGGGCTATGTTTCATCGCGACACCCGTTTACTGGTGTTTTATTTGCCTCTGTGTTCGTTTTGCATAAAACATCATCACAGTTTGATCATCTCAAACCAGCTGTTTGTAGCTGGCGAGCGGCTATGTGTATAATTACATTGCTTTAGCCAAGTGAACAGCTTTTGTTGTAAATTTTGGCCTCGCAGCAGTGTATGTGTTTGTATCGCCCCATTGGGGACAGAAACAAATAAAGTTAAGGTAGGCCCAATGGTCACCGCAAGTAATAAGTTTAAATTTGATTTCATAAATTTTTTATTCTTCCCGAGCAGGAGACAAGAACATATGAATACCTAATTTTGATCTTGATAACTGGCCTTGGTATTAAAGAGCTCAGATTAGGAAGCAAAATAACTAAACAAAATACCTAAGAATTGCAAGCAAAATATCTCTCGATTAACAAAACTTGTTATTCCATATACCTGGGAATACCTGAGTGGTACTATTTTGGTATTGTCTAACCTAGGTTAGCTCCCGAGCAGGAGCAAATAACTTGATAACTGATAACTGGCCTTGGTATTTATGAGCTCAGATTAAGAGGTATTTTTTTCTTGATTAAAATCAGTGCGATTAACATATGTACACAGATGGGATTAATGTTTTTCGTGATATTATTAATATAGGTACATAGCAGTGGCAACTTCTCCGTATTAAATTGGAAGAAAATTATCAGAATCGAATGTTTTGTGTGTTGCTTATCGATTAACGGTAAGTGGACGAAAAAATTGTGAATAACTTGTGTACTCAGTGTTCGGTTTTCAGTGCATATTCACCGATTTCCACTGGAGGTCTGCTTATTGAGCTCAAGAAGACAAAAAAATTCGAAAAAATATCCATGGAATTTCGATGCCCTGGAATCTTATCAATGTCAATCCTGTTTTTAAGTTTAACCTCAAACCCATGAATCCTAGAGGGTTTGAGCTGTTTAGTGGAATACTTGTAACTATAATTTAGAAGAAAAATTAGTAATCTCCATTTAATTCCAACTACCTTTGCTTATCTTCGATAGATACGCGTATTTCGTCTACAATGTACAGACTTCTTCAGTGTCTCGTACTAATAACTCGACTCGAGTCGAGTTATTAGTACGAGACACTGAAGAAGTCTGCACATTGTAGACAAAATACGCGTATCTGTCGAAGATAAGCAAAGGTAGTTGGAATTAAATGGAGATTACTAATTTTTCTTCTAAATTATAGTCTCAAACCCATGCATGTTTCTTTCGAATCTCCTTCAAATTTTTAAACTCTCTTTAGAAATTTAGCTCGATATAACTTATAAGTTTTCGGAGTTGTGAAGGAATCAGTATCAACCGATACAATTGTGAAGTTATATAAAACGCGTAATCCAAACCAATCCAATTGTTGATATAAATTCAAAATGTTCATTGACACAGTGTTGTTCTTTGTAGTATTAGGACTTTTAGAGATCTATTCACTGCATCGGATGAGTTGAGACACCTCAAGAGAATCGAATAAGGTGACTATATTCTCCATTTGATCAATACGGAATAATACGAATCACGGAATCACTACACTCGATTCTCTTAAGGCATCTCAAGTCACCGAGGTGCAGAATAGACCTAATTATTCGATTAAACCTGTTCTGATTCATCAATAAAAATAACCTGTCACCAACAATTAAGCTGCTTTCATTGTTCTTTTCAATATTCTTATAAACGAAAAAAATCCTTTAGGCAGGCCCCCTCCAGACTAATCTTCTAGCTCCGCCAATGGGCGCATCTTTTGGTTTAAATGAAAGCTAGGGTGGTCGATATTTTCAGAGAAATCGAAAATCTAACTCTTTTATTTGCATAATAAAGGCTTACATTTTTCGTGAAAGTTGTAGATTGGACAGTTTTAAGTAACTTTGATTTAATAAATATTTCTGTGTCTTTTAATATGACTAATTAGAGCATTTTTTCATACGTTGCTTAGGGTGCCCCTATACAAACCCGTTATTTTGCTGTAACTATTTATTTCAAAATTTTCAGCAAAGTTGTGTTGTCATTGATTCTAGAACAATCAAAGTTACAACTATTGGTGAGCTGAAATTGTCTCTATCGTATATCAAACAAAAGTTATTACTGTTTTTGTAAAGAAAATAAACTCAGTAGCAAAAAAAGCCGAGAAAAAGTTTGCTTCCAAAAACGCCATGTTTAACCTTCTGTTCCTTTTCAATTACCGACCGAAATTTTGGCTGAAATTTTGACACCACTAGTAACAACGTATAGACCTCATGTGATCAAAATTTCATGTTGATAAAATATATAAATTTGAAGTTAGTTAAGTCGTTTTTGGACATACCAACTTCAAAAACCCGTATTTCTGTGAATATGAATGACCAGTATGAATTGGTTTGTGAAAACTACGTTTAACGTATTATGCAGTATTGTTAGTAGAATTCGCCTCGGCTTTTTTATTGCACCGATATTTCAGTATGGTCAATATCGGGGGAAAAAGGGAAATACTCCTGTTGGTGCGTCAACTTTAACGCCAGCTGTAGTCCAAGTCACTCAATGAAAACTAATCAAATTTTGATCACATCATTTCCCATATATTTTTAGGCTATGGTGATATGTTTTATATGCTACCTAAATTTTTCACAGAAATACGGATTTTTGAAGTTGGTTTGTCCCAAAACGACTTTTTTGACGTATGTTAACGTATGTACGTAACTTCAAATTTATATATTTAATCAACATGAAATTTTGGTCACATAAGGTTTATACTTTAGTGTTGTCAAACTTTCAATCAATGTACCTCATACCACTGCAGGACACTTTTAGAATAGTGGCATGATGCCAAATCTGGCCAAAATAGCGGAGCTTCGTCGTGCTGCTGCAAGAACGGCAAAAGGCGCTTCTCGAGGCACTCAGATTTGTAGATCTCGCCATTTACTGTGCCCTTTGTCACGAAAGGCTCACTCCTCAGTCCGCAAGAGCAGATGGCCTGCCAAATGAGATATTTGGAGGCGAACTTCGACATTTTCTTCTTCTTAAATTTGTCGTCCACATAGAACTTGCTTTTGCCGGTGAAAAACTCCAACCCCGGAATTTGCTTAAAATCGGCTTTTATATACGTTTCGTCGTCCATCACACAGCAGCCATATTTTGTCAGCAGCTTCTCGTAGAGCTTCCGTGCCCGAGTTTTAGCCGTCGATTGTTGCCGCTGATCGCGGTTTGGGAAGTTCTGTACCTTGTATGTATGTAGTCCAGCTCTCTTCTTTGCATTCTGGACGTAGCTCTGCGACATGCCGATCTTTTTAGCCAAATAAGTGGTAGAACGTCAACCGCTCCTGGAACCGCTTCAACACTCTGGAGACGGTTGAATGATGAATGTTCAACATTTTTCCCAACTGCCGGTGCGACAGGTCAGGAAATTCCTGGTGTTTGGAAAGAATTTGTTCTCTCGACTCGCGTTGGTTCACCTCCATTTTCGTTGAATCGAAAAACACGACTTCGACTTTGACAGCATGTAAACAATACACATCAATGAGAAAGTGTGCAAAATTTGGTTGATTTTTACCCAATGGTAAAAAGTTATGCCCTGTTGAATGTGTCGCAATAATTTCGTGTTCGCCCTTTAGCAGCGGCGTCAAGTGCAAGGCAGAATGTCGTCGTAACTCTGAAAAGGTATTTGAAAAATTGTGAAAAATCCAAAATCAGATCATGCAGACTCATTTGCATCTGAAACCAGTCATGATGTCGCTGTATTAATGTCTTCCGAAAAGGCACAATGCATTGGCGTACGAATTACCAGTATGGAGCAGGTTTGCTATCTTTCTTTCATAAAAAATCCTAAAATTACAACAGGTATTCGCATAAACCCTCAAAGGCAAGTGTTGTGCTTCATGATATAATTGATCATACTGCGAAGCGCCTTACTGACTACATCAAGTGTTGTTGGTCGTTGAAACCTAAAACTTACTGTTTTATTTAATTTCAAGCAACGTTGCCAACAAAACAATTTTGTAGTTTGTGAATAAACGATTTCGATCAATTTTCCCTAGATAACATAGAGTGTCCCTATAAAAAAAAACAATGTTTTGCTCTAACTTTTTTGTTCCAAATTTGCCAACAACATTGTCTTCACATGATTTTTAAAACTATAAAAGATTAAAGTTTTGACGTATAAATTCTGCTAGTATCTGTTACCGTTTATTGCTAGAAATATTAACATATAAAAAAGACCTATTCTGGTTACAAAAACAATAATATCTTTTGTCTGACATACGACAGAGACAATTTCAGTACACCAAAAGTTGTAACTTTTATTGTTCTAGATTCAATTGTAACACAACTTTGCTGAAAATTTTAAATTAAATTGTTACAGCAAAATAACTGATTAGTATAGCAACACCCTAAACTACGTAGTAAAAATGCTCTTATTCAGTCATATCGAAAGGTACAGACAAATTTATAAAATCAAAGTTGCTTAAAACTGGTCAATCTACAACTTTTACCAGGAATGTATGCCTTTATTTATTTCAAATAAAAAAGTTAGATTTTAGATTTCTCTGAAAATGAGGACCACCCTAGCTTTCATTTAAACCAAAAGATGCGGTTTGTTACTAGAAACAACTTCGTAGAAAACAATTTTGCTCCAAAACTTCCAGCTTAGGCTGAAAATGTATATTTCCAGCTAAATTCGCATTCTGGACCACTGTGCAATTGTACGCATTGTCCAGTCATTTACCTATCAGCAATTTTTGTCGACCATGTCGACCTACATGTTGCTAGTATTTAATGAATCATTAGAAATTTCATTAATCATTTGAAGTTTCATTAAATCTTACCGTGAAGTAGTTGTTGTTTGTAAAAGGATCTATATAAATGGCAAATCAAACAAATCAAGCAGGTCAGCCAGCAGGAATCAACGCCGCGTGTTGTGTTCCTTGAATTTACGTCACTTTTCGGATTTTTTCAGAAGGACGTAAATTTAAGTCTATTTCGACGTTTCGTTTAAGAGACCAACATTTATCTGAAATTCTCAAAATGTGTGCCTGAAAAGTCCCTTTTAATTTCCTACAGATGGCGTTGGTAACCGCCAATGTGAACCATTTTCCATGAGCTCCACTCCTTGAATGGCGGCTGTCAAAATTTCAGCCATTTCTGTCCACACATTCATTAGTGACAACAGTGCGAAGAGACCGATCAGCATTTTTTTTTTTTTAAATGGAAAAATCCGAGTTTTGATAAAATACTATTTTCTACGCAAGAAAGCGGCCGCCGAAACCAAAGCCAAGCTGGATGAGTATTTTCAAGACTCTGCTCCGTCGATTAAAACGATTCATAAGTGTTTTGCTGATTTTCGTTGTGGTCGTACGAGCATCGCTGACGCACCGCGTTTTGGACGCCCAAATGAAGTCACTACTACAGAGCACGTCGATAAAATCCATGATATAGTATTGGAGGATCCAAAAGTGAAATTGAGAGATCTAGCTAAGGCTTTAGGCATATCAATGGAAAGAGGTAAAACCATAACAGGCGCATACCCAGACAACCACAAGTCGTATAACAGTGTTCAAATAGTATCGTATATTCGTATATTTTAAGTCAACATCGCAATTAATTGTGGCCTTTATCGTGTTATGTTTAAGTTAAATCGTAAAGAGTGCAAATGTTCGACTTATATACGATGTGCCATTTATTCATCGTACTGCGTTACAGACTAAATCGGATAAACATCGCTAAACTTTTTAAATAGAATTTGTTATTACAAATTCAATCGCATACGCTATCAAATCAACTCGTTTAAGAAAACAATGGAATTTGCACGTATATGACCTCCACTTTTGCACGTATAAACCATATTTTTGGCATTCTATACGATTTGTTTACTTACATATATGTTTGTATATCATAAAAACAACTTTCAATATACGTGCATTTTGGTTGTCTGGGTACTAAAATTCAATTGGTTCCCCATCCACCGTATTCGCCAAACTTGGCCACTCAGTGACTTCTACTTGTCCCCCCTGATGGCTCACTGGTAAGCGATTCAACTCATATGATGAGTTTATAGCTGAAACCGATGACTATTTTGAAGGACTTCCGATGGAGTACTATTCGGATGGGATAAAATTAATTAGAAAATCACTGGACTCGCTGTATTGACCTAATTTATTTTCGTATGTTGATAAATAAAACCGAATTTGATAAAAACAATGTTTACGTATTTGATATTAAAGGGACTTTGCCAGCAACCTAGTATTTTACTATTTGAAGCATGTTTAACACAAAACAATGACAAACAATAATTGCATGAAGAACTGTATCAATTCTTCTACACATTTGGAAATTATGAATTTTACACGAGACGTAATTCATGATCTTTAAAAGTCGTGTAAAATTATGTCTCCTGAGACTGACACATACGCAATTCGACGAAAAATAGGCTTGATTGAATTTATTTTCGCATCTCTATTAACTCATTCCTATCCGGTCTCAGGGGACAGAAATTTAAATGATATTTTGGTAGTAAAATCTGTATCCACATAAATCCGGACACCTTCAAATCATTGTAACTTTTGAAATATTGCACGTAGAAATAAAAAAAATCACTGTGGTATAGCCTAGAGTCTATGATGAAAAAGACTATGATTGATGTTTACATTTCATGTTTAGTACTCAAGATGGCGACGAAAGAAAAACAAGTGTACGGGCGTTCAGCAAATCCTGACTTGTCAATACGGGACCTTGCAGAAACATTGGATTTGCCTAAATCCACTGTTCACGATGTGCTCAAATCATTTTCGGAACGTTTGACGGTGGAGAGGAAACCGAAAAGTGACAAAAACATTGAACGCGCTGATCCTGTCATGGACCAAAAGGTGCTAAGGATATTAACAAAATACCCAAATCTCTCTATTCGAACGGTGGCTCGTAAAGTAGGGGTTTGTCCAAAAATCAAAACAACGTTTGGGACTTAAGTCGTATAAAGTTAAAACAGTTCCAAATCGCCACGACAAACAGAACTTGGCAGCAGAATCACGGGCTCGACGTTTGTACTGCGAATATTTGACGAAGTTTTCATGCGTTGTTATGGACGATGAAACTTATGTCCTGGAGGATTTCAAGCAGCTACCAGGGCTGGTTTTTTATTCTGCTATGGCCAGAAATGCTACAGCTGAGCATTTCAGAACGAAGAAGGCCCAAAAAATACCTTGTGTGGCAAGGAATTTGCACGTGTGACAACAAGAGTAAATCTTTCGGCACTACAGGCACAACCAACAAGGAGATCTATCAGAAAGAGTGTCTGCAGAAGCGATTGCTACCCTTCATCAAAAGTCACAAAGAAAAGCCTTTGTTCTGGCCCGATTTGGCATCATGCCACTATACTAAAACTGTGATGGAGTGGTACCAAGCAAATCAAGTGAACATTGTACCAAAAACCTCAAACCCGCCAAATTGCCCAGAGCTGCGACCAATCGAGAGATATTGGGCTCTGATGAAGCGGAAGTTTTCTGGAAAGAAGCAAAGAATCAAAGACATCAAACACTTCCAGCAAATTTGGACAAAGATGGCTTCTACGATTTCAGAAGAGTCTGTACAAACCCTAATGGACGGAGTTAAGCGCAAAATTCGAACATTTTATTCAAATACCGAATAACTATGTTTTATCTTCACGAATTGTTAAAACACATCCCATAAATTTAAAAAACTACGATGGAAATATAATGCGAAATTAATGTTTTATTCATGTTTTGAGGTGTCCGGATTATTGCGGATACAGACCTTATGTAGCTATAATTTTTTGAATACTTTAGTTTGATAAAATGGAAACCGTTCGGTTTCCTTGTAAAATACTTAAAATCTTTTATTAGGTTAGTTCCAAATTCACAATCACATTCGTTGCCTAACACTCGTGCTGATCGGAGTGTTTTCGAAAGAGCGCTAGTAAAAGTGGCTAAGTGGCGGCTTTGTTTATGTTTATCCAAGTGACGATCAAAAGTTGTGGTGAAGGAGTTTAAAAGATAAGCTTGTTTTAAATCATTTTGTTGTTCTGACTTATTTTTATACAGTAGCATTTGAACCTAACAATACTAACTACGTGTTTTGAGAGCTCTTCTTTGCCATTTCAAAATGGCTGAAGGAGAGCAAACAAGCTCATCTGAGTTACCCGTTCTCCCATTAGGTGGATCTCTCGGTTCAATTGAGTTAAACGGTGTCAATATGAATGTAGATAAATTCGTCTCTCCGAACCAAAGTCGGGTTAAAATGTACCCGAAGTGGGCGAAAAGGCCTTTCGTCGTTTATTTTCGCCAAATTAACAAACCGATAAACGTACTAAACGTTTCTGATATTCTACTATTCATCAGTGCAAGAGGTTAGAAAGATTAACCTTAGGAAGCTTTGAGCAGTTTTTACCAATCGCGACCATGCAAATGCGGTGGTTAGTAACACTTCACTAACAAATCTGTATCGAGTGTACATTTTGTGTGATGAAGTGGAGATCTCTGGTGTTATTTATGACGATTTATTAGATGAAAAAAAACTGTTGTTCAACGTGGTATGGGCCACTTCAAGAACAGAAATGTGCCTCCAGTAAATGTTCTTGAATGTGAGCGATTGGTATTAAAGTTTAAAAACCCGCATTAATCCACCGATGGTGAGACTGAACCCTTCTTACATTTCACCAGAATTACGAACACAAATGTGGAGAATATTGTACTGGATACATATTTTCATCAGAAATTCCAGGAAGATCCAGGAATATTCGATATGTCATACATACAGTTTATAATAAGAACTATTCGTCAATCCTGAATTCATCAATGTGATTAAAATATTGCCATAAATAGTCTTTAACGACCTGTTTATTTTTTTTTAATAATCATTTATTTGTACAGGCTCAATCGAATCAACTTTACAGAGCCAAGTTATCATATTTGTGTACATCAGGTATCTTAAAACTAAAGTTAGGGGGAAAGAGCCGATTACTCGCGGCCGTCTCGAGGTTAATAGGAATAACAATTTAACGGATAGGAAGATGGGTGGGAATTTAAAGTATACACAACACATTAATTTTATATCCCTAATTGTCAAAAAACTTAAAACTATACAACTTTTGGTTTCCTTTGAACTTGAACATTTTTGAAAGCGAAAAAAAAACACACACACAAACACAGAAAAAAAACTTAAAGTAAACATACAGGTTAAACTAACTACAATCTAAGGCTAATGTTAGTCAAAAACACATAAATGAGTTTCATGTACTCCAGATCACGTACAGCCAAAATATCCCTAACTGGAACATTAGGTTGTTTACCTCGAGCCCGAAGGGTATCATAAAGCTCAGATCTGACTCCACGATGCTCAGCACATGACCAAACAATGTGATCTGCGTCCTGGTAACCTTGTCCACATTCACAGAGATTGCTGTCGCTCAGCCCAACTCGGTATAAATGAGCGTTCAAAGAATGATGATTGGACATGAGGCGAGACATGACACGAATGAAGTCTCGACCCACATCCATCCCCTAAACCAAGATTTCTTCGACACCTTTGGGATGATAGAATGTTGCCATCGCCCCAAATCTCCTTTACTCCATTTATACTGCCAGCTGACGAGTGACTGTTGACGAAAAATAGGAAAAAATTCGTTGAAAGCGATTTGTCGATCACAAATATCGCCTTCTATAGCGCCCACCTTTGCAAGCGAGTCCGCTTTCTCATTGCCCGGAATTGAACAATGAGATGGGACCCATACAAAGGTGATGATAAAATTACGCGAAGATAAAGCACTTAGAAGCTCCTGTATTTTCATAAGAAAATACGAGGAGTGCTTTACCGGCCTCAAGGAGCGAATAGCCTCTATAGAACTGAGACTATCCGTGAAAATGAAATACTGATCCGGTGTTAGTGAGGCAACAATTTCTAGCGTATAGTGTATTGCCGCTAATTCAGCGACATATACGGAACAAGGAGCTTGAAGTTTACGATTGGCGCTATAAATTTCATTAAATATACCAAAGCCTGCTGACTCCTCTATCAATGATCCGTCAGTGAAGAACGATTTAGTGGAATCAACTTGGCCAAACTTTGCAGCAAATATCACGGGAGCAATCATAGGATGATGATGCTCTGGGATTCCATGAAGCTCCTGCTTCATGGATAAATCAAAATAAACCGAATTGTCGAAATCGGAGAAGCAAACACGATTGGAAATGTTCGGCGAAGGGCTGACATCCTGTGTTATGTACCAATGGTACAAAGTCATGAAACGGGTTTGAGGGTTCAACTCAAGGAGCTTCTCAAAATTTTCGATCACCTGGGGTTCATAACTTCACACCTGGTGAGGAGCCGGAGAGATAATTCTGTAAACCGATCCGTGAGTGGCAACATGCCAGCCAGCACTTCAAGACTCATGGTGTGAGTCGAGTGCATGCAACCTAACGCGATACGAAGACACCGATACTGAATACGTTCCAGTTTAATGAAGTGCGACCGAGCCGCTGACTGAAAACAAAAACTACCGTATTCCATAACCGACAAAATCGTTGTCCGGTACAACGTTAGAAGATCTTGCGGATGCGCTCCCACCAGGTCCCGGTAATTGTGCAGAGAAAGTTGATCCTTGGCTGGCACTTTCGCTTCACATACTCAATATGGGATCTCCAGGTGCACTTTGAATCGAACCAGACCCCAAGATATTTAAATGACATAGAATGAGTTATCGGCTTACCCCAAATTTGAAGCTTCGGTTGTGCTGGGTTATGCTTCCTAGAAAAACTACCAACTCAGTTTTCTCCGTAGAGAATTCGATACCTAGCTCTAGAGTCCAAGTAGACAAATTGTCTAAGGTATCCTGTAAGGGTCCTTGCAGTTCGATCCCATTGGGTCCCGTGACAGACACTACGCCGTCATCTGCAAGTTGTCTCAACGTACAGTTGTCACTTAGACAACCGTCAATGTCTTTGACATAAAAATTATACAAAAGGGGGCTTAAACATGATCCCTGGGGGAGACCCATGTAGCTAAATCGTGAAGCTGTAGAGGTTCCATGAGAGAAGCTCATATGTTTCTCTGACAGCAAATTGTACAAAAAATTATTCATTAATGGTGAAAAGCCACAAGCGTGGAGTTTATCTGAAAGAACTTCAACAGATACTGAATCAAAAGCCCCTTTATATCCAAGAATACAGAAGCCATTTGCTCTTTTTTAGCAAAAGCTAACTGAATATCTGTGGAAAGCAACGCGAGACAGTCGTTCGTTCCCTTACCCCTACGGAAACCATATTGAGTATCTGAAAGCAGGTTGTTCGTCTCAACCCATTTGTCCAGACGGAAAAGGATCATTTTCTCCAACAACTTTCGAATACAAGATAACATCGCGATGGGTCGATAGGAGTTGTGGTCGGACGCGGGCTTACCAGGTTTTTGAATGGCAATAACTCTCACCCGCCTCCAATCATCCGGTACAATGTTAAGCTCCAGAAACTGATTAAACAAGTTCAACATGCGCCTCTTAGCGACGTCTGGAAGGTTCTTAAGCAAGTTGAACTTGATCCTATCAGCGCCTGGAGCCGTATTGCCACACGATAGGAGTGCGAGAGAGTTCTACCATTGAAAAGGGTTGGCTGATCTCATCTATCGAATTCGTGGTTTCGCGAGGAATGATCCGTGCCGGCACAGAATCTGGACAAACTTTTCGCGCGAATTTGAGGATCCATTGGTCCGAGTACTCTTCGCTCTCGTTGTTCGTAGTTCGGTTACGCAACCTTCGCGCCGTGTTCCAAAGAGTACTCATCGACGTTTCGCGCGATAGCCCGTTCACGAATGTTCGCCAGTAACCGCGTTTCTTGGCCTTGATGAGGCTCTTAAGCTCGCGTTCGAGAGCCGTGTATACTTCGAAGTGCTCAGGTGTTCCACGTCTACGGAAAACTTTAAACGCGTCGGACTTTTTACGGTAAACCTCGGTGCATTGCTGATCCCACCATGGAGAAGGAGGTTTCCTGCGAAATGACGTCCCTGGAACTGGTCGAGTTTGAGCTTGAAGCGCGCTGTCTAAGATCAGGTTGGAGAGGAAGTTATATTCTTCCAGCGGTGAAAGCCTTTCTACCGTCGTTACGGCTTCATCTACTGCTGTCCTAAACTTTGTCCAATCGATGTGACGCGTAAGATCATACGTGACGTTGACAGATTTCGACGAATTGAACCCGGTGGCAACCGAAATTTGTATGGGCAAGTGATCACTACCGTGGGGATCTTGAATCACATTCCATGTGCAATCCAACGATAATGAATTCGAACAAAGTGTGAGGTCTAATCTACTGCCAACTGAGGATGTACCAGCCAAACGTGTTACTTCTCCATTGTTAAGAACTGTCATATTGAAGTTGTCACAGAGGTCATATATCAGGGAAGATCGGTTGTCATCGTACAGTTCTCCCCAGCCTGTACCGTGGGAGTTAAAATCTCCCATGATCAACCGTGGAGAAGGAAGGACCGAACATATATCTGAAAGTTGTTTTCGGTTTATCGAGGCTCTAGGAGGAATATATACAGAAGCAATGCAAAGGCTTTTATTTTTAATAACAGCCTGACATGCGACAACTTCAATACCTGGAATTGGAGGAAAATTCACTCTATAGAAGGAGTAGCACTTTTTGATCCCCAAAAGTACTCCTCCTCCACGTGAATCCTCACGGTCAAGACGAATAATATTGAAATCATGAAACGGAAGATCGATTTCGGAAGAGAGCCATGTTTCACAAAGAGCAAATGCATCACAACCGGTAGTGTGAGCTAAAAATTTAAAAGATTCCAATTTAGGAATCAAACTTCGACAATTCCACTGTAGAACAGTGATCAAATCCCCGACCTCATTTGGAAAATTATCCATCGAAGGAAATGAAAGCTGCAAGGAGGGGCCACTTAATTGTCAATTGCTTCAAAAAGTCTTCACTGTTGGAAGCATTGCCAAAACAATGCTTTTGAGAGGGTCAGAAATTTCGAGGTACTTAAAGATACCTTCGGCAATGTCATCAAACGAGAATAGCCCACTTGAGGAGGGGGCTTCTGTTCTTAAAATTGGGGCTTCAGGGGTTTTGGATGTCCCCGGGAGAGATGGAAAGTCCTGGGTGTAGTTAGTACTACGAAAACCAGGTGGACTAGGATTTTCCTTTTTCCCACCTTTCCTTGAATTGGGCAAGCTGGTCTCGGGCTTCTTTTCAGCAACTTTCCGTGGGCGGATGCGTCTTCGCTTCCTTGAAGCACCTTCCGGAAAGGTGAACGATGTTCCCTCTTCAGCCGAATCAAAGTCAGACTCGTCATCTGACAGAGGAGCAAAGGGATTTGTATTGGCATCGGGTGATGGTGAGGCTTTTTTCACCATTTCAGCAAAAGATTGCCTGGAACGCTGTTTTAGCGAGCGTTCTAATTGTTCCCCGCGTTGTTTGTACGCCGGGCATAACGAGAGAGCATGAGGAGGAGAACCCTTGCAGAAAGCGCATTTTGGTGTGCTGTCTGCGCAGGCTCCATCCTCATGTTTCTCCCCGCAATTGGAGCAGCGTGCCTTATTGCCGCAATGGGAGGTCGTATGTCCCATTTGCTTGCATTTTTGGCAGATCATGACCCGAGGTACAAACAACCGCACAGGTAGTCGAAGTTTTCCCAACTCGACGTATTGAGGAGGGCTGAGCCGAGAAGGTCACGCGAAACGAGTCTGACGGTGTAAATTTCTTTTCACCCTTGTTGATCGATACTGTGCCAAGTTGGCGCACATCCAGTATCTTCACTGGCGAAAGCAGAGGGTTCTTATATCGACCAACCCCCGCTTCAGCAGGATCTCATGGGTCAGACTTGAATCGGTGACCACACCTTCGATTTCAATACCCCGAGCTGGGATATACACCCGATACTCGAGTGTAAAAAGCTGAGAGACAGCAATCTCGTTAGCCTGCTTAAGGTTGGACACAACGACCCGAAGTTTATTGGGTCTGACTTTGATTATCTCGGTCACGGCCGAGAATCGCTTCGTCAGATCATCAGAAATCTGACAAACATTCAGAGGTTTCGATTTGGGCTGAAAATAAACAACCCATGGACCAGATGAGCTATCTGGATAAGCACGTGATCGGGTTACCTTTTGAGTTACCTCATCATTTCGCGCCATAGATGATTCGTCTTCCGACAAACCATCCATGGCTCGTTTGTGGGAGCTTATGGCGCTCAACCACTGAGGCAATTAATATGAAAAAAACCACAACACACACAGAGAGATTCAACACAAAATACTTAAGCTAACAACAATCACTGAAAATATATTTAGGAGAGAAAGAGAAATAAAAAAAAAACTTATCTTCTATGTACAACTGATCTGCTGCTGCCGGGCGACGAACGTGTGTGGCCGCCTATACCGGTGAGGAGTGAAGCACAACGAGTGTGATACGATGGTCGGTGATGGTTGGCAGATGAACGGATGAACGCTAACACTGGACTGCTGGTGTGCGTATCCACACAGCAACGCTATAGCGTATGCAAAATGGCTTGTCTCTAGCCGACTGCAATTAATCACTAATTTTGCACTGCTTACACTGATCTTCTGTTCTTCATGTAAAAAAAAAAAAGACTATCGGTGGGCACCACTACCGCGAGAAAAAAAAACAACTTGTTTTTGGAATGGGAAACTGTGGAACACTTTCTAAGCAACGGAGCACGGGAAAACGAACTGTCTCGTTTGCTTGTCCACTGAGCAATGAACGACCTGTTTATGTTAATTATATAAAAGGGGAAATTACATAAATATTAGAAATTTCATAGAATCAGTCCATAGAATAAATTATAAGACAATCCTAAGCGTCATTTTTGATTACCGATATGGATTCCAGATGCTTAATAAGTACATATTCGTTGAAAATAGTAAATGGAGACTTTGTGTAATTTTCGAATATACTCGTTGCAGTTCAAAACCAGACCACTCGAGCCAATCGATGCTGCTCTAATTCTATACAGTCGCATAGTGTGGCTAGTCCGCTGTATGTGCTATACAACGCTAACAGATGCGACACAATAGAATGCAAGCGGCATCGATTGGTGTAATTGGTCTTGTTCGGTTTTGCACTGCAACGAGTATATTGTCATCTCACAATTATGTGCTCTCAGGTATTGTTTTGGTCATATCTCCATGAAGGATTATCCAATCATAATGAAATTTTGACCAGTTATTTAGAGATTTCATAGCTTTGATTTGGCACCAACTAATAGCTCAGTATGTAATCGGAGACTAAACTGTTTGATTACTATTGTAATAGGCCTTCAAGTACTGTTTCGTTCATATCTTCGTAACGAAATGTTCGAATGAAAAAAAAATCAATAGCGTTCTATGGGAATGTTGTAGCTTCCATTTGCCGTCAACAGAACTGAAATCGGTTCACAGATGGCTGAGAAACCGATGTGACATTATTTGTAACGCACACACACACATACACACACATACATACACACATTCATGTGCTCAGTTCGTCGAGCTGAGTCGAATGGTATATGACACTCGGCCCTGTGGGCCTCGGATAAAAAGTCAAGTTTTCAAGCGATCTGAATACCCTTCTATTGATGTAAGAAGGGAAAAAGGGGATAGTGCGGGATACCTTCCGAGTGAAGCTGTACGTGTAACATTTGCTGCCACTGCTCTTCCTGAGTATTTGAATATTGACAATGTTATTTTCAAGGTTAGGTTATTCTCGTCAAAGTTGATGCACTGCGGTAAATGTGAAGCTTTTGGGCATACAACATCGTACTGTGCAAACAAGGTAAAATGTGGTAATTGTGGTGATTCGTATATGACAGATTCAGTTCTCGAAAAGAAGTGTGCAAAATTCCATGAAGAACACAATTCACTTAGAGAATGTCCCGTTTTCCGTCATCCATAAAAGTCGATCTAGTTATGCCGAAATGTTGAAAGCCACGGGTCAACCACTTGACACTTCTAATAAATACGAAATTCTGGGTAGTCAGTCTGAAGAACTTGGTGAAGCCGTTGGAGATGAGCAAGGCCACTGCAGTTACTCAATTCCAATCAAAAGAAAAAGAGCTCTTCGTGATAGTGCTCCTAAGAAAACAGAAAACTCTTCTTTTTTCTTTCACTGCTAAATCAAACAAACTTTCTTCCGAGGAACAGTTTCCATCGTTGCCTCAAACAAAAGATATTCCCGGGTTTCGCAAGACTTCGGATGTTCCTCAGGCTCAAAATATAACTGGTTTTTGCAAGATCGCAGCTGATGCCTCTGAGAAACTAAGTAATCTGCACAAGTCTTTACGCCAGCTTTTAGCATTTATTTGTAACATTTTCAACATTGAGCCCCATTGGATTGAGTTGATTGACCAGGTGATCCCATTTGTATCTCCGTTGTTTGAAACAGTTATGTGAAAAAATGCCCCTCCTTGGTACACTGCTGAAGTATAATGTCTGAATATGTACAGTGCCAGAATAAATTTTCTATTTTACAATGGAACTGCAGAAGCATTTTACCAAAACAGGCAAATTTAAGAAATTTTTTGGATAACATTCATGCAGATTGTTTTGCTTTGTGTGAAACGTTTTTAGTAGAAGAGTTGAGTTTTTCTGTCCCTAGGTTTAATATTATTCGAGTTGATTGTGAGAGCCGAGCAGGAGGAGTTTTGATGGGGATTAGGGATTGTTATTCCTATAAACGGATTCAGTTGACGGTTCCTAATTCCATTGAAGTAGTTGCATGCTCCGTTGAGGTGAATAAACAATTGTTTACGGTTGCATCAATTTACATTTCACCGTCGGTTACTTTAGATTACGACGCCCACAAGAGATTATTAAAGCAATTGCCACAACATTTATTTCTACTTGGTGACCTCAATGCACATGGATGCGCATGGGGCGAGCCTCAAGATGATCGCCGAGCAAATATGATTTACGATGTAATTGAGATTGTAAATAAGCTTACTTCGATTACTCAAAATTGGGTTTCGCCAGAATTTCAGTACTAGAGATTGTCATGTTCAATTGGCATGCCATGTTCAACACGCTTTCGAATCCAAAGAAGAATTAGCAGCTGTATTTTTGGATATTAAAGGAGCATATGACTCAGTCCTTATTGACATTCTGTACAAGAAGTTAAAACGAATTGGAGTCCCTGTACAATTATCTTCGTTTTTGTACCACCTGTTGTCAACAAAAATTATGAAAATTTTTATTGATAATGCAATTTACGGACGTGTTATCAGGGTCTAACTCAACGTTCTGTATTGAGTCCCTTGCTTTTTAATATTTACACTAGTGACATCGATGAGTGCGTTTCGTCTGGATGTGTACTAGTTCATTTTGCTGATGATAGTGCACTATGGTTTCGTGGCAAAGATAGCAAGTTAATAAAAGAATCTCTCCAAAAATCATTGAATAAACTGGAAATATGGGCAAATAAAATAGGGTTTGATTTCTCCGTGTCAAAGACTGAGTTGGTAGTTTTTTCGAGGAAACGATCTCCATCGTCCATACAATTAACTTTATACAGCCGTTTAATCGTTCAATCCTTCAGATTTAGATATCTCGGAGTGTGGTTTGATTCAAGGTGTACTTGGAGGGTTCATGTAGAGTAACTATGTCTCGTTTAATTTCAAATCACTATATACAAAATGGTCATCTTTTCAGAATAAACATCGATTCTAACCTGTGTGATTGTGGAAAAGGATACGCCATAATCGATCACCTCGTGTGGACATGCCAACATTTTACAGTTGATCGGAAAAATATTCTCGCTGAAATTGCAGCTCAACCCGTTCGCGATATTCTCGGAAACATGGATATTCAATTGATGAAAATTTTATATGAATTTATTACAAAGTTTAAGATTCAGGTCTAGTTTTGCCAGGAACTAACCCCGAGTGAACCGCGGGAAATCGGAGTCCCAAACTAACAGTTCTAGATATAAGATATTTTACAGAAAGCTTTATAATTTGAATCTCGGCTTAATATTGCTCACAGAGAAAAATGCCTAATAAATCTAAGATAAAAAAGAAAAAAAAATCACAATCACAAAACTTTTTTAAATCGCCTTAATGAACTCGCATAGTAATGCATATTAATCAGAGTGGGAATAATCTCTAAGCATACATTTCAATTTGAATAATCAAACCATTTACTTACTTATTTTCTTTTTTTCAATCCCACAGGATCATCACGGAAAACAAGAACGATCCGGACGAGTTCGATATCAACTGCGTGGACCCGCTAAATCGTTCCGCCTTAATTGCCGCCATCGAGAATGAAAACATCGAACTCATTCGATTGCTTCTAACCGAGGGAATCAAAGTACAGGTAGTAATCCAATCCCAAGAAACTATCGAATATTTAAACTCCACGTGTCTGCTCAGCGATTTAATTGAACTGTTTTATGATCTCTGAAAGATACATTCGCATGCGAGTGATGTAATTGCTAATGACTTATTCTTCACATTTCCCTCCCCCACTCTAAGGACGCACTGCTGCACGCCATCAAGGAAGAGTACGTGGAAGCGGTGGAAACTCTTCTCTTGTGGGAGGAGGAAAATCACATTCCCGGTCAGCCCTACGTGAGTTTTGAATCCACTTTCAATCGGTAATGAACTCTAAAACTATTCCTTCTCGCAGAGCTGGGAAGCCGTGGATCGTTCGTCTTCCTCCTTCACCGCCGATATCACCCCGCTTATCCTGGCAGCCCACAAGAACAACTACGAAATCTTGAAGATTCTTCTGGATCGGGGAGCCACACTTCCGATGCCGCACGACGTTCGGTAAGATTTCTAAGAATATGTAGAGATATGCCCATCCGGATGTCACCTTGAGGATATTCGGAAACCGGCTCATCGCGTGCTGGCAAATGGAACAGCCACAACTGGGAGGAAATCACGTAAATTGATTTATGTAATCGCCTTCGGAGCTGTTGCTTCTATGTATTTATTAGCAGTACGTGCTGATTCCTCCGGATCAGCTGGCGGTGGCATGCGGCACTATTTTAGTTTGCAGGTGTTCGCTCCGTCCGATGGAAGATGGCAGCTTTAAAATGCATGGTCACGAGTTGGGAGTTATAAAATCTATCCATATTTCTACTACCGACAGATAAACACATTGTACAGTGCGATATAAGTTGTTCTCCTGACTAACCACTGTGCATCCTCTATCGTTTACAGCTGCGGATGCGACGAGTGTGTAACATCGAGCGAGCAGGACTCCCTTCGCCACTCCCAGTCACGCATCAACGCCTACAAAGCACTGTCGTCCAGTTCGTTGATTGCACTCAGCTCCAAGGATCCGATCTCGACTGCCTTCCACCTGTCCTGGGAACTGCGGCGGCTCAGCCGGATGGAGTCCGAGTTCCGGGCGGAGTACTCGGTAAGGTTCAGCGAAAGGGGGCGGTTTTGTGGTAGTTGAAAGTGCGTGACAGTCGAGTCTCCTTCAGTGTAGGATAAAGATCGAATCCGTGTAGTAAGGACTGTATCGATAATAAGTTATACACAATATTTTGCTTTACAATCGCATAAAAAAATGATGTTCTATTAAAACAAATGATTGATCCTTAACTTGGACTTCACAATGTTCAATTAATAACGTGAAACTATTATTACTCCTTATCGCACTGTAAAATTACTGATTGAACACTTATCATCAAGGTCCTTTTCGTGTATTTTTCGACGCTTTTGCACAATCTTTTTGAACTCCTGCATATTCGCAGTTGTTAAACCTTCCTAAGATATCAGGATCATTTCTGACCCATGCACAATGGCACAATTTTGAAAAAGACGGTCAAAAACATTTTCACCCTTTTCTCATCATTTTATCGACTAGGTGTCTTAAGAAGAGTTGCTCAAAATATTATTCCACATGTTTTGAAAAAACACACCTAACGCTTCCTAAGGGTTTAACTACACTTTCAAATTTTAACTTTTAACAGCTACGAGATAACGGGTTGTTGTCTTGGAAAAAGTTGTAGATCAGGTAATTTTAAGAAAAGTTGCTAGTTCAATAAAAGTTTCTAGAGCCTAACGTTACAGAGATATAAATGGTTTTCTTTCAGCACTTCCTTAAAACTGTGTTTTTTTTAATTTTTTGATTAAAACTGTTCAAATTTGACGATTTCAATATGTTCTAAGAAACTGAAGGAATTATTAAAATACACATTTTTGCTGAACACAAAAATGCTCTCTGATGACCACATTTTGATATATGGTGATTGAAGTGTCTGTGTGGCGTCATAATCAATCGCCTCAAAAAGTGTGGGCGGGTCCTGGCGGGGAGTAAAACTGATTGTATTTTAAAATTTATCTAATTAAAGGTACCTAGTAAAACGTCAGTTTGAAATAGCGTAGGTTATAAGCCAATTAATATTCCACATGTGACGTAACGTTCAACAACTTAAAAAAATATATACGGGTCATGGCGGGGTCTCAAAATAATTTTATTTAAAAGAATATCTTATGAACTAGTAATCCTGAAATTTTTAGCGTTGGGTACCAAAGGGTACCTAGTTAATCTTTATTTTGAAATGGTATGAATAGTAACAGTATGTGACGTATGAATAGTAAAATATTTTACCGAATTCTTCATTTTTGCATAAATAAATCTTTTTTTAAATCAGTATAAGGTTTAAGGATTGAACAAAGTTCTAGTTTCAAAAATATATTGTAACGGAAAAAAAACAAAATTAGTGCCGGTTGCATTGTCCCCAGGGAATCTTCTATCAAGGGAAGGGAGTTTTAGTGTTAACAATAATGCATAAAAAAAATTCCAGTCTCATTGTAGAGAATTGTCGTCTTCGGCAAAGTATCTCAGTGCGTAACGAATCGTCTTTTAATATCATCGTATTAGTTCCAAATTGTACTGCAAAGATGGCACTGCTGTATATCTTTGCAAAATGAAGCTCTAGAGAGTTGCCGTTTTCGGCAAAGTTGTTTGTTTGGAATATAATATTATGTCATTTGACATAATTAGTTTAGTTTCAGATTTTGTTGCAGAGATGGCGCTGCAGTAGATCTTTGTCAAATGAAGCTTTATAGAATTGCCGTCTTGGGTAAAGTTGTTCAGAATGTAAAATTAAGACATTTTAAATAATCAAATTAGTTCTAGAATGTACCGCAGAGACCTTTCTTTTCCATTCCGCCATCTTTGCGGCAAGAAATCATATCCCAAGGAACATAACTGGTTTTATCATGGTTTTATAGCATTCTTGAAGTCTAATTCATGCTCTTCAGAACCCTTATAAAACCAAAATTGTTACTTGGGGACAATCTCACAAGGCAGCAAATTACATACTGAGAAACTTTGCCAAAAACGAAAAGTGCCAAAAGTGTGTTATTTTGACAGAATATTTGAGAGTGTGTTCGTGTGAGTTCATTACACGGGGGCGCATTATTAAGCTTGGGACCGAACTTGGTACCGATGTGCTAGTACTGACTGAGCCAAGAAAAAAAAACGTTTTTGTATGGGACCTACTGGTCTTAGAGTTAGTCTATGGTATAACTGTACACTGTTTTCGGCAAATTTGTTCTACATCAACTATTCTATCTCGGAAATATAAAAAATACAAATGAGTTTAAGACCTATGTGACGACCTAGAACATCATGAATATGAAAAAGTTCAAGAATAAAAAATAAATGCCTTATGTGTGGTATAAAGCCTTGATTCAGAATATTGTACGTAGGTATTATTGTATTTTTGGTGATAAATGTTAAATATATTTGTACCTCTCTGGGATGCTCAAGATTATCCAAAATGCACTCGAGTTCAGAACTTCAGATCTACAGTTGTAACAGTAGCATTTAGGGCTAAATAAGATTGGGATATATATTCAAACATATTCAATGAAGCTTTTGGAAATTCAACAGGCATTATTTGATAATTTTGTGATGTTCTAGATCATCAAAACTGTCCTTGAGTTCAGAACTTAAGATCTGCAGTTGTAACATTAGCTTCTGAGCTTAACAAAGTAACGCTACGTATACAACCATATTCAGTGAATATTTTAGAGCGTAAACAAACATTACGAGATAAACTGTGATGATCGGAGTCATTCAGACTGTCCTTGAGTTCAGAAAATGAAATCTACAGTTGTAACAGTGGGTTTTGGTAGTATGCAAAGGAACTAAATGTATTTAACAACATCCATTGAATAGTTTAGAAGGATAACAGACATAATGCGAAAATTTTGGGATATTTTAGGTCATCCAAACCGTTCTTAAGCTCAAAAAATAAGATCTACAGTTGTAACAGTAGCGTTTTGGGCTACATAAAATGACCATATGTATTCAAACAGATTCAATGATTCATTTGGAAGGTCAACAGTCAATATTTTATAACTTCCTGTTTCTCTAGATCATCCATCCACTAATCTGGCGTTCCGAACTTAAGATTATCAGTTGTACATTAATTTTAGGGCAATACAAAGTTTCTATAAATTCAAACGTATTCAATCAATATTATTGAAGGTCCTAAAACATTAAATAGCAATAGGACATCTTTTGGGTCATGCAAAATATTCTTGAGATTAAAACACAGGACCTACTGTTGCAACAAAAGCTTCTGCGCAATGAAGAGCTAAGCTGTGTATTGAAATATATTCATTGAATATCTTGAAAGACCAACAGACATTACGAGATAATCTTCTAGGTAATCCAAACTATCCTGAAATTCAAAACATAAAATCAACATAAAAACAGCTGTAACTGTCACTTCCTAGACCAAACAACGTTAAAATATATATTTGACAAATTTTAGAGAGTCTTCTAGAAGGTAAACAGATATAATAAGATATCTTGGGATGTTCTAGGTCTCCAAAACTGCCCTTGAGTTCAGAAGTTGGAATCTACAGATTAGCTTTATAACCTATGAAAGGTGACGATATGCATTCGAACACATTCAGTGAATCTTCTGTAAGGTCACCAGTCATTATCAGATTATTTTGGGATGTTCTGGTTCATTAAAACTGATTTTAATTCAGAACTTAAGCTATCTTGAAGTAACCATACAACAGCTTTTCAAACATATTTAAACATATTCAATGAATATTCTGAAACATCCACAGGCATCATTGGATAATCTTGATTGGTTTAGGTCAATAAAAACATTTGCTCCACGATTACAGTAGCTTTGTGGGCTATACAAAGTTAAGTTGGTTTATTTGGAATGAATATTCCAAGATTATCTCATAACGTCTGTTGATTTGCCCGGGCATTAATTGAATATGTTTGAATATTTACCATAAAATTGTAAGGCGGATAAAGCTACTGTTACAACTGTATAACTCAACTCCAGGAAAGTTTGGACAACCTGGCACATCTCAAAAATATATATCTTATTTTTTTCAATCGTTTCTATGCTGTTGAGCACGAATTTAATCAGAACACACCAAATTGCTTATATAAAAACGCCTGGAAAATTTTAGGCCCGAATATTGCATTGTAAAATCTGAATGGCTTAAATTTAGGTGCGTAGACCTATGTCAACATTCTGAACAACCCAATAGGGCTATACCTTGTAGATTTTTTAATACCCGAGGGAGTTCAACCTGACGTTTTGCATACCCTCTTTACAATTGCCAAGTATAATTGATGCGCTGAAGCTGATGATGATATGCTGGGTTAAAGTCCGTGACTTCTGTGAAATTCCCACTCATTAAATGAAAGGATGGCAACACTGCTCTTGCCAAAAGGCAACTGTCAAAATTTTAACCAGCTGCGTTAACTAGTTTGTGTTTGACAGCCAATGATATGAAATGGAAAAAAGTGAATTTCGTGTTTTATTGAACATTATTTTTTAAGAAAAAAAACATGACTTAGACCAAAGTAAAGCCTGATAAAAACTATGAGGAATTTGGTGGAAAAAAGTGGTTAATTTCGTTTTCTCTTTCCGAAACAATTGCAAAAAATTACGAAATGGTCGATCGTAGATTGAAAGTGAGAGATTTTTTGACAGTCTCTCACATGGCTCAGTGCTTTCAATTTTGAATGATCACTTGAATATGAGAAAGGCTTCCGCACGATGGGTGCAGTGTTTACTCACAATTGACCTCAAATTCAACCCAAAAAACGGTGTGACAACTTCGCAGGAGTGTTCGGCTTTGATCAATCGCAATATGCTTGCAAATCTGAAGAATTGGCTCGGTGGAAAGACATGCGACTCTAACGATTGTACTATCTCAAAAATAGACATCTATTTTGTTAATCTTGACCAACCTCATTTTTGAAAAACGGATAAATTATTTGGAAAAACGTTTGAGTTGCTGTTCAAAATTTGGCGCAATTGGTCCTCACCAAATAGCGGAATGTTGTTGTCGTTCCCATTTCGAAGCCAAACAACCAAGATTTTGGACCTGGTGCTTTCCGACAAATATCGCTCACCAGATGCCTGAAGAAGCTGTTTGAGCGGATCATCAACCGCCAACTGATTGCCGAGTTAGAGTACAGTGGAAGGCTTGCATAACTCCAATACGCGTTTCTAGCAGGTCGCAGTACCGAAACTTATTTTGCAGAGCTGGAGAGATCGATGCCAACCGCAGACAAACACTTCCTGATAGCCTCCTTAGATCTGTCGACGACATACAATACAGTAGGAGGATACATGTCTCGTGAACACGAACTGGAAAATGGAGTGCCACAGGGTTCGGTCCTATCCATCTTTCTTGACCCATCTTAGCGGAGTCATCATATTGTTGTACGTAGTCGACATCCTACTCGTGGTACGAGGAGCAAAATATAAAGGCCTTCATCGCAAGCTACAGCCCGCCCCCAAGCAGCACGAAACTGTCATAATTGGTTGCAGCAACTTTATTGTGACTTAATTGAGTCACACTGAAGTTACTTTAACTGATTTGTAACAAGTGTGCTAATAGGGCCGTCAAGGCCGTGGAGAAATGGGCGAAGAGCGTGGGGTTCACCATGACAGCAATGAAGTCACACATATTCTGCTGCAGTTCAAATGCACGTCGGGAGCCTGTACATAACCATCGCGTGAATCGCCGTTTCAAGGACCAACCATGTTGAGGATTTTGGGTATTATCGAACTTTGATATTTGGGAATCGAATCTTGATATTCAAGCCACGTCCGATGGTAAAGAAAGCATGTGAGTCTCGGTTGCGTATTTTGATGATGATCGGTGCCAAGCTTCCGCGTGTCAATCGGACATCGCCACAGTAGGTGGGATCGGCTATGGTAACCGTGAAGCTGACCTACAGAATAGGTTAAGTGAGCTGAGGAGGACCAGCAATTTTGCAGATTCTCTCTTCTCCGAACAACTCTATGGTTTGTTATGCTTGAGGGGCATTCGTGACCAGCTTGATAACTTCATGCTACCATTCGAACTGCTGACAATACAGTCCATAGCGCGGACTGCCATACGAATAATTGTGAAGAATTGTGGCAACATCACTCTGCCGCTGATTCAACGAACCTAGGATCGCCTCAAAGAATTGACAGGTACAACACTCCCCGTTGTTGGTCAACTTGTGAGGCAGATTGACCGTGTGTGACACACACGAAAGCCTACAACGGTATGGAACGTGATGAAGACCTTCCGGAGATAGTCCGCCTGATTGTGCAACTGTTGCTGAGCCCACGCTTCCATCGATCTAAGTGTGAAGATACAGTATGAACCACACTCTTCAACAGAGGAATTGCTGGCGTCTACAATCTTCCAAAAACATGCAGCGTCTTCTCTGCGGAGGAATACGCCATTAAGATGGCTGTCACGATTCCGAACCTGCATCGCGTTCCCATTTTGTCGCAGTTTTTCCCATTTTGTCTCCCTCGCCAGTTTTCTCTCAATTACACATCCGGCTCGTGAATGATCGCCTGCATTCGCTTATCTATTCGGGGTGGTAAGCCAGAAGAAAGCGCTGCAAAGTTTTGCAATCTTTCCCGCTGGAGCTACTGCCGTGGCAATGGGTCGTAGATATCGAGATGCGGTGACATCTACGCCGTCGGTATTCACCCTCAAAACCATATCGCAACTGACTAACGCCTGACTGATATTATCATGCAACCAAGTTACCGTCCTCTCGGTACAGGAGGTGCAAACGAAGATAAAGGTCGCCCCACTCTTTGCCACGTCAAAGGACATCGCTGCACTCAGGATCGAGGTAACTGCCTTCCCAATTCATCCGCTGTACAAGCACAAAAATCATGTGTTCGACGGAAGCTGAACACCAGAGGCAATCATCGCCAAGCTGCAAGTAGTGGCACTGATGCTTTAGTAGGTGTTCCCCAGCAACTCTTGACATGGGTTTTGTCACTATGGCGGATCTGATGAAAACACGGGCCCTCTTCAGCATGATCATCGAATCGCTGTAGGAACAGGCGGGCCCTCTCAGTACCTTTCTCTGAAGGAGTTTTCATAAGGTGTGACCCAGAACGACTTGGAACAAAGACTATTGCGCATATTTCGGATATATATTAACAAAATAGTATTCTGTTTTAATTAAAATGTTCGACTTTAAGTGCACTTTAGAGGGGGAAGCACGGACTAAGTCCGCCACTTCAACAGGCAAAAATGTCCGGTTGGAAGACGCTCATGTACCACTGTGGCTTGTATAGTTATTCTAGCGATCTATTGTGTGCACTCTGTTTACTGATGCGCACATGGGAGAGGAACTCTCTCCTTTTTTGGGTTTGTTTTGATTCGCACCGACTGACGATCACTAAAGTTTTTTCTCGTCGTCTCCAACGTAGAGACCTCGGAGAGAAACACCGTGACGCGATGCGATACTGGTCCCCACCAGTATAATTAATGGTTACCACCATTTATGGTTTCACATACATTCATTGTTATTGTATATATTCTCCGTGCGAGGAGTAACGATTATGATGTTGAAGGAGATGTTCGCTCATCACCATGAGGCACCAAGAGTGAACAACAATGTTTTTGGCTAGAATTGAAAGATATGAAGAGAAAGTTTTTTGATAGTTCCGCTAGTGTGCGGCAGGCTCGGAAACATAGCAGATGTTTTAGGAAAATTGAGCGAAAAGGGCATGTGTACAGTGGTACTCGAACCTAAATATCTCATTGGGCAGGCCATCTGCTCTTGCGAACTGAGGAGTGAGCCTTTCGTGACAAAGGGCATAGTAAATGGCGAGATCAACAAATCTGAGTGCCTCGAGAAGCGCCTTTTGCGGTTCTTGCAGCAGCACGACGAAGCTCCGCTATTTTGGCCAGATTTGGCATCATGCTACTATTCTAAAAGTGTCCTGGAGTGGTATGAGGCCAATTCTGTCTATTTTGTTCCAAAGGACATGAATCTGCCAAACTGTCCGGAGCGCCCGGTGGAGCAGTATTGGGCAATGATGAAGCGGGAACTTCGGAAGAGCAAGAAGACAGTCAAAGACGAGAAGGACATGTTAAGAAATTGGAAAAAAAAACTGAGAAACTGGTACCGGATGACACTGTAAAGACTTTGATGGAGCGCATCAAGCGAAAATGCGTTCAATTTTACACTCAAGGCTCCATCGATTAACTTTTCTTTTGATTTTTGAAGTAAATATATGTATAAAACTACCCAAAAATTTTGGTTTGATTCTAAACATTATAAGAAAATTGGCATGACATTTTCGGTGTCGCAATAATTTCGTGTTCGCCCTTTATATCCTAGCGTTGTAGCATAGCCAAGAAAGAAGGGAGTCACGAAAATGCAGAATGAAGCAAATTTAATAATAGGCCACCATTGAAAAATCATAAGCCGGCATCATAACAAAATTATTTTGAAGAAGAAAAAGACATTTGCTACCCGTTTCTTACGACCGTGCTAGGGAAAACAAAGTTTTTAACCTGTTGATATGCAAATTTCTATGGGTGCAAAAGTAGGTAATTTTGAATTGAAAAATTGAACTACCAAGGTAACCAACAAACAGTTCCCAAGCGTCGTAACGGTAGCCTATCAAGCATTTAAGTCACCTTAAATGCAACATAAGTGCCGCATTTGGCCCAATATATGGCTGCTTAACTGCAATGCTATAATAATGCTTCAATAATGCTATTTTGCATTCGAAATGCTTATTACAGGCTACAAGCATTTCAAGAGCATTTGAAATGCAACTTTACAACAGGTAGCATTCAAGATGCTGATATAATGCTAATATAATGCTTGGGGCATCTGAAATGCAGATTTAGGGTTAATTTACTATATATGTTAATGCTTATTGGTTACCTAGGTACTTATGCTAATGAAACTTTTTTCAAATTTCAATGCGATATGATGTTGAGTACCATGATTATTCTTATCATTAATAGGAGTGTCATAATAATTTATCGGGTTTGACTTTGATAATTTTGATAATTACGCTTTTAAATGATTTAAGCTTCCAAGAATCGATTCAACTAGTGTTTAAAGAGTCTCGGTGCCACTTGAAGACCCCTCGGACAATCAGAAATATCGTGAGAGTCCTATTGAATTGGGGTTCGGGCCATACGTTTTGTTTTCTCAGTCTTCTAATAATGAATCCGAACTTTTGAACTTGTGAACTAAGTAAATTCAGAACAACATTTTTTGATTTCCTATCAAACGATTTTGTTTCAAAATCATTCTCTGAAATCTCATGAGAATTTATTTAGGTTTTCACCTAAGAATGTTTTTTTTCTCGCAAAAACGAAAAATCTATCACGCCAATAATTTAGAAGGAGATGCTTGCTAGAAATGAAAGATATAAAGAGAAAGTGTTGATAGTTCCGTCAGTGTACGGCAGGTTGTGAAAATTGAATAGAAGTATTGCAAATTGAGCGGAGGGCTTAAATCTAGTCGAGGTGGCGGATACGTCCGTGCCTTGACCTACACCGCAGTGGGCTGTTAGGCAATGGAATGTGTGCTTGGCTCGAGTACTGCTGTATCCAAACCCTTCGGTCAATTTTCAATACTTCTATTCAATTTTCACTACCTGCCGTACACTGACGGAGCTATCAACACTTTCTCTTCATTTCTAGCAAAAAATATTTTCCACTCTTGGAACCTCATGGTGATGAGCAAACATCTCCTTCTACATCATAATCGTTACTCCACGTACGGAGAATACAAACATTACAATTATAGTATAACGCTAAGATTCAACACCAGTAAAAAGATGAGTCAGTTTCAAATACAGTGGTTGTACGAGTTGTAATTTGTGAGAAATCAATTTTATAATACCAAAAGAAACTGATCCTTTTAGTACTCTATTCCCTAAATAAGCCATCCATCATTCATCAATTCTCAACAACCTACCTCCTCAGACGATGCGACTCAACGTGCAGGAGTTCGCAACCGCTCTTCTGGACCACGCCCGGACCTCCAACGAGCTGGAGATCATGCTGAACTACGATCCGGTTGCAATCGATAACTGGGAACCCGGCGAGCGGCAAACACTGGACCGTTTGAAGCTGGCTCTCAAGTTCAAACAGAAATTGGTAAGAACACGGCAGATAATCTCGATGGCAGTGATATTGAATCCCATCTTCTCTTTTTTCCAGTTCGTAGCCCACCCGAACGTCCAACAGCTGCTGGCAGCGATCTGGTACGAGGGTTTGCCCGGTTTCCGTCGTAAGTCTCCCATCGGGCAGATTGTGCAGGTGGCAAAGCTGGGAGCGATGTTTCCGGTGTACAGCATGATCTACATGGTGGCTCCCGACTCGTTGATGGGTCAGTTCATGAAGAAACCGTTCGTCAAGTTCATCGTCCACTCGGCTAGCTACGCGTTTTTTCTGAGTAGGTTCCAACCGGGGTGACTGAATGTGGTCAGTGGGTTTTTGATGATCATGTATCGTTTCAGTGCTTTTGGGTGCTGCTTCGCAGCGCGTTGAATACTTGGCCATAGAATGGTTCGGACCGGATTGGATGCAGGATATACTGAAGGAATGGAAACGGAAGGAACGGGGATCGCTACCTGGGATGGCAGAGTGTTTGGTCATACTGTACGTCATAAGTTTGATCTGGCACGAGATAAAGTCGCTTTGGAATGACGGGCTGGTGGAATACGTAACGGATCTCTGGAATATTGTGGATTTCATCTCAAATTCGTTCTACATAGCGTGGATGAGTTTGCGGTTCACGTCCTGGTTCACGGTTTGGGTAAGTTGGGTTGATTTGTATCGAATCATTCGTTGATTCTAATAACGATATCCTTGCAGCGTGACGCCAAAGCAGGTCTGAATCCGTGGTATCCCCGTGAACAATGGGACCAGTTCGATCCAATGTTGCTATCGGAGGGAGCCTTCGCCGCTGGAATGATCTTTTCGTTTCTTAAGTTGGTTCACATCTTTTCGATCAATCCTCACCTGGGGCCGCTTCAGGTTTCGCTCGGTCGAATGATTATCGATATCATCAAGTTCTTCTTCATCTACACGTTGGTTTTGTTTGCGTTCGGTTGTGGCCTGAATCAACTGCTTTGGTACTACGCTGTGCTGGAGAAGAACAAATGTTACCATCTTCCGTCGGGACTGCCGGATTTTGAAAACAACGAAAAAGCCTGCGGCATCTGGCGTCGGTTTGCCAACCTCTTCGAAACTTCTCAATCGCTGTTTTGGGCTTCGTTTGGGTTGGTCGACCTGATGGCATTCGAACTGGCCGGTATCAAAAGCTTCACTCGCTTCTGGGCTCTGCTGATGTTCGGATCGTACAGTGTCATCAACATTATTGTGCTGCTGAACATGTTGATTGCCATGATGAGTAACAGCTATCAAATCATTTCGGTAAGTTTTTGATTCGATATCAATCCCAAGGGACTGCTCTACCTTTCAACTTCCTTTCCTATCGAATCAAGGAACGTTCGGACAGCGAATGGAAATTTGCCCGCTCCCGGCTATGGATGAGTTATTTCGAAGACGGTGACACCCTTTCTCCACCCTTCAACCTCGTGCCGTCGGTCAAGCTCGTGTATAAAATGTGCGGTGTTTGCAACCAGAAGAAACGAACGACGACGAGCATTATGGTGAGTTGTTGTGGTTTCAATTGAAAGTTTCCAATCAAATTTACCCCCGCCCCTCATTCGGTAGAAACGCAACCGAGAAAAGTCCCAGCGCCGGCATGAGAACGTAATGAGATTACTGGTGCGGAGATACGTAACGGCCGAGCAGCGCAAACGAGACGACTTTGGCATTACCGAGGATGACGTTATGGAAATTCGACAGGACATCAGCACCCTGCGATACGAGCTGATTGATATTTTACACCAGAACGGCATGAGGACTCCGAATGTCAAGGCACAGGACGCGTCAAGTATGTGTTTGTATGCGCTAGTATGCACTGCTTATCTAATTCGAGAGCTGGTCGGTTGGTAGTTTGGCTTAGGGACCGGTAGATGTGCTTATTTTTAGTGAACGTCCCTTTCGAAGTCTAAATTAATAATCATTATAATACCAGAAATGGAAGACTAAAGGATGTGTTGAAAATTATTGCGATACTTTAGAATGATTGGTTAATCGGCAATATTTAGCGAAATTTATTCAGTATAAATACGTCGGTTAAATTTGATGATAAGTTTGAGTTAAATGTATAAAGCAACTGTACAGGACAGTCCGGTGAGTTCATGTCGTTCGATTCAATATCCATATACTTAGCCGCATACCAATCTTTAGTGACATGAAGACAAATTGCGCCAAAATAACGAATCGCACAGTATCAAAAACGGCAAAAGCGGTTTTTGGAGGCACCCAAATTTGTTAATCTCACCGTTTTTGGTGCTTTTGATCACGAATGGATCACTTTGGTTGCCACAAGTGCATATGGTCTGTCGAATCAGGTACGAATTTCGCAAATTTGTCCTTACCCATGAAACTATTCCTGTCACGGCAACTGCTCTTATCCGTTCTGACGTAGTTCTCATCATCAATGACGCAGCACCGATATTTCGCTAGAAAATGTGTAGAGTTCCCGGGCACGCGTTTTGGCAACACTCTACTGGCGTTGTCCCAATTTTGGAAATTCTGCATCTTGTACGTTTTCAATCGAGAACGTTACTTGGCATTCTAAACGAAACTTTGCGTTCGGATTTTTGGACTTCGCTTGAAATGAGCAAACAGCGCTCTTTTAAAAATTTTCTAACTTTGACAGTTGATTGCGGCCATATAATTAAAGCTACACGTGTAGAGTTAGGTGTCTTCTTTTCAGTGTGTCTTTTCAAATTACCATGAAGAATTGTAGCATCCAACAACACGTGCAAGAAATTGTTAAGGGGGGGATATACAGTTAGAATGACCAGAAAACTCTTTTTTTTTTTCTTGCATGAAAAGTTAGTAAATTTCCCGTAGAATACGTTCCTGAAACCCTTTCTTCGAAATTCGAACTCCAAGTGTTTCCTTTCATCGTTTTTCGAAGACGCCTTTTTCGCGCGCAGCAGGTATAAAGAGGCGCTTGGCAGAGAAGACCTATTTTCAACGCGTTTTTCTCTAAAACGGCTTTTTCGAAGTTTATGCCGGTGATAACTCGAAAACTAATTATTCGATTATTATTACCTTCTATATGAATGGAAAATATTATATTATTTTATTATTCAGCATGGAAAAACGTGATAAAATGGAGGATAAAATGTATTTTTTTCAAAAATGTTACGCCAAAAGCGCAGTTTTTTACATTTTTTTTTTAATTCATCTACTAACTGTAAATGTATTCAATGTCACTTTTTTGGGCTAGCAGGTTTCAGATCAAAACTGCAACCAGGAGAGCCGACACAACGACTTTTTCAACGCGCTCTAACGGCCGCCATTTTGTTGAAAAAAATTCTGAAAAAAAATGTGTATACTACATGGATACACTTATAATTGTAAAAAAGTTTCGATTGATTTGGGTAAAAATTTCTCCTTAAAAAATATATCAAAAATGAGTTTTTTTCCTCGTTCTTACTGTACATATCCTCCCTTAAATCAAAATAAGAGTTCTTTGCGTGCAACGTTTTGAGCGCTTTGCCCATTTTACGGTCGCAATAATCGTCCTATCGAGAGTGGGAGCCAACCGACTCACCCGGATAGTTCCGGGATTAGTCTACCGACCTTTGGCGGAGTTGTTCCATTATCGCCACTACTGAACCATAGGTGCGGCTCTAGTGGTCTTTCGAATACCTCTTGTGCCAAGTTTTTCGGAGCACTCTACATCCTCTTTTATGACGATGCCTATTAGCATCCCATTCCAGCTCCCTTACCTAGCTTACCTAGCTAGCTCTTAGTATTCAATGTAGTGATCCATGCCGACCAGCCGTACCTTAGTATGGACAGGGTGACACTGGCCAGTAGCTTACGGTTGCTCCCTTGCACCGCCGAGCTATTCGACATCATGCGGGATAATGCCCATATAACCATGGAGGATTTCTTGCAGGCGTAATCGGCGTGGCTCAGGGACCTCCCTTTCTCAGGGACCTTATTGAAGTTATTGTGCAGGGAATTGCTAATCATCGCCTGTTGCGGCGATATGCGGTTGTTAACAACAGTGACCTTAATCTTATGACCCAGTTTCCTGGGTCTGCGAACCCGACGATCTTCATCCCATCCAGGAACATGAGTCGCAATATCACGACGTACCTTATGTTCCATAGCACCGGACCCAAGATCGAACCTTGTGGGACGCCTCCGGTGATCTGGACTCGCCTCTGACCCACCTGCGGACGACTGGAGTGGATGCTGCTCTTTGACACGTTGCTTTGTATTGTGGGTGAATCCATCATTCAACCTCCAACTAATTAGGACTGCAGAACGTTACATCGATTATCGATTCCGCTCCATATTATGGTAGGTACTCTTGGTACCTACGTTGGCTAGGTCCATATTGAGCCTAGCTAAGGTCCCCAGAAGAATCTGGCCTGTAGGGTTGCTAAGGCGGCTCCCCCACTCGAATGCCCAAGTGATGAAGACACCCGCTATTACCAACGGTTTTAGGCCAGTTGGTATAATGTCGCCATATTGGCAGCCTAATTGCCGTTGCTGACATAGATGCGGACTCACGAACTGTCTGGCACAGTATTTGCTGGATGGTCTTACAATGGCTCAGGTTAATTTGGGTTACTTGTACTACGCTTGGATTTTCGGTATACCTTTAGAGGCCGGGTATTTGACACCCCTCCCCCCCTTTCACCATGACGTGCTTATTATCTGGTTTCCCAACGCACATCATGCATTTTTGGGGGTCCTTTATAGTCCCGAGTTTTGTGGATTTTGCTGACACACCTCCTGCACCTTTTACTGCAGTCTGGGCTTTTAAAGTCCCAGGACATGTGCTTTTGGCGGCTGATGCAGGCTAAGTGGGCATATGGACCATCACAACTATATCTTTTCCACTTTAAAAAACTTTAAAAAACACCGTACGACTGCAGCGACGACCTCTGCCTCACACTGTTCCGCACTCAGTGCACTCATCAAGGTTCCTGCACAGGATCGTCACCTGTGCGACGAAGCAACGCACCTCCACGTCCTCACCTGAGGCCTGTTAAGCCAAGTCTCTTCATGCTGTGCCCTTCAGTGCTGTGTTCTTCTTGAGCTCCAGGATCATTTCACCGGTGCGGATACGGAGTATACTCCACACATCGACTCCTAGACCCAGTTTTGCGTCCGCGCTAATCGCTTTTATGACCTTGTGACATGAGGAGGCACTGCCTTAGTTCCTTGCTTATGTGGTTACGCGTTGACGTGAAGTCAATTATAGCGTCTTGACCCATCCCTGCCCACTCCTAGCTTGGGGGCACCTGCCTCAGCTGCCGTGTCGCTTTCGCAAGTTTCGAAGTAAGCCACCGGACCTCACTCTCTTGCGTTTTGAAAACCTTTACCTTTAGCGAACGACTTCGCTTCCTCCTGAGTTTTTTTAGTTCTAGAAGTATACCATCCATTCTGTTGGGTGTCTCTGCAGCCGATATCCAAGCCCACGTGGAGTAGTCGCCATAGCGATACCATGGTTATCTGCACAAGCTTGATGGCGAGATGCCATGCGATGGTTGACACTGCCCTTCATGTGGAACCGTGTACAGAGCCGGATCAGCGTAAGTCAGGTAAAGGGACATTTGAGTTTACTCCCGCCCGACTGGCTCAGCCGGGGGTGGTGAATGGAACGTACTGGAGGCTTGCCAAGGATCTAGTGGGACAGAGACAGCCTGTGCCGCTGTAACCTTGCCATTTCCTGCTTGTTGTCACCCGGCTGTACTTACACTAGCAACGGAAAATAACAAGCTGATATCATTTAAGTAACAAGTTATCCCAGTTATCGTTTTGATTTTCGCTGTTATCGCATAACAAATTTTGTTATCACCATTGGCAAATTTTGTTATCATATGTTATCATTTTGAACACACTATTTTTTATCAACGTTATAAGATGAATTGTAAAACTATAAATATTTCCAGTATATTTGAACAAGAAATTTCGCTTTCAATCAAAATATTTTTTTCAGTTATTAGCTTGAGAATTTGATTTCAAATTGGTAGCATAGTTTGATACTATTTCAATAAATTTGCTTACAATACAGGATTTGTTATCAAGTAGTTCGCAGTGATAACAAAATGTGTTATTATTATGATATTCAAACAGTATTTTTTTGTTATTCATTCTGAAATTTTGTCTACATCGTTAGAAAAGCCTCCAACAAAAATGAAAAGTCTGCAAATTTACATACATGTCTGTAAGTATGGCATCCCTGATCAAACGCTAATGTCACGTCACGCAAACGCAAGATGACCCTTAACGCAAATGTCAAATAGGTGCAAGTGACATAATGAGTGTGTTTCATAATTGATCAGAAGTACTAAATCGCTTAAAATTAACTGCAAATCGATTACAATTTACTGCTCTCGATTCCTTTGACGGCTATAACGAGTAAATAGAACAGCAGTTTAACCACCAGTGGGCACAGCTGAGCTAAGGAGGGTCCAAGACTTCCATACTGATTTGAGACGTGTGTCCTAGATTGATTGAAGTAACGGTCGATGTATGTTGATGATGAGCACGGGTGAGATGATTGGTGTGTAGGATTTGAACGGCGGCGAACTGGAAGCTTTAGCAGGAGCAGGAATTGAATTCGCAGCTTGGAGAACCTCTTCGTCAAAAGCGACATCATGACCGTAACGAATACGGTGAACGTTCACCGAATCAATTCCCAGAAAGTTCTTAAATAGAGCCACTCTCATTACGTCGATTTTTTCAACAATTTCTGCAGCTATCACATAAATCTGAAATCGGTGAAATCAGTCGGCAATGTTCTGCTAATCAGATCCAAAAAAAACTGTTGCTTGCTGCTCGCCTGCTGATCTGGAATTGGAAAATAACCTCACTTTTCACACAGGACATCGCTCAAACCGTGCTGATGTCGATAATGTCTTCTCAGCGATTCTTGGCTAGACACCTCCGGAATTTCACTGCTGGGCAATCCTTCAATGCCTTATTTCTCTTTTTTTTTTTTTCAAATTATCGCCCGATACTTCCATCAAAAATCGCGGAAACTTCCACTTCTAGACACCAGAGAATAAAATTTGTGTTCACTTTTGTAATTCTGTCATCATGAGTACACACACAATATCTGTTTGGTTAGTTTGTGTTTGAAAACTACGCAAAAAAAGATAACTTATTTTAACTTATTGCAACAAGACATTTGCTGGTGGTTCAATCACTAATACGCTGCCACTTCGTCATGGCGCATCTGTCAAACTAAGATAATCCGGCTTCTTTAGCTCGCAGCCTACTATTTATGATATGAATTACATTCAACGATTCCTACGAACGTTTGTTTGAACGACACGACTGCACCGTCTGCAACAGATTCTAGTCAGTCAGTTGTTTGCTGAGCATTTTGCGTCCGTATATACGTGCACACACGTACACACATATACTTACGTACACATTCAATTTGTACACCATGCCATAGTAAGTTTTCACTCTCACTTATGCTCGTTCAGGAACCCTCCCTGAATTTGAACTAAAAAATCGATTTTTTGTTGGCAAAAAATGAAAGCCACATATTCGTAAGATATATGTGTAGCAGGATTGTTTGATACGATGGATATTTATTGAATGGCAGCATCTCGAACACACCTGTATCACGTGCGCTGCGCTTTGCGCTAAAAACTTTGAATGCGTTTTTCTCGAAACCATGTTTTTCAATCTAACTTTAAGCCCGGGGCTTGAACTATTAATCCGATTCCATCCATCAAATAACTGTTTGATAGGTTATAATTTTGTTGTACGGCTTGAACTAAAAATTGGCATTAATTATTAATTATTTATAATTTTTAAACACGGTTGAAATGAAAAAAAGTAGCGAAAAATTAAACTTTTCAGTTCAAATGATCACTTTGCAATGAGTTTAAGTTTAAATTGTCTGAAATTGAAAAGGTAGAAAATTTCATTATCTCTCAGAAATGATAACTATATTTGATTTCTTTTCACTACAAGAGGCTGCAGGCTTGAAGTTGTCGCCCCATGTTTTACGCGCAGAGGCTTACGGAAATCGCCATTTTGTAGCCGCCATTTTGAATTTTCTCAATATTTATATCTGTTTAAAATTTTGAATAATAATCAATTGTAATCGTCGAAACCGGAAGTTCGTACGCCTTTTCATACTCCCACTAAAAAATACAAACTTTGCCTTATTTTTGCCCAAATCCAGGGGAGGGTCCCCTTAAGTCCTAGTGTACATTAGTAAAAACGACTTAAATAGACGCGAATCATGGAAAGGTTTGAGTCTTAAACAATTTATGGTAAAAACGCTGACAGAAAATAATGCAAAAAAATGATATTTAAGATCGATCCAACTTTGCACACAGCTAGTATTTTTTATGAAGCATTCAATACAAGCACCTCTCGATCAACCCCCCCATCATGCAATAACTAACCCCTAAAACTTCCTCTCCCCCACAGTTGCCGGTAAGAAGGGTCGCGTCATGGAGCGCCGCATCCTGAAGGACTTCCAGATTGGCTTTGTCGAGGGCATCCTCAACGAGACGTTCAACAATGCCACCGAGAAGCCGGCGGATGTATTCAGCACCATTGCCAAAGCGATCGGCAGCCGTACCAGTGCCAAAAAGAAGTATCCCTCCCATCGGAAAGTGTCCCCTCGCTTGAATAATGCTTCTCAATTTACAGGAGACCCGAGGACTGGAATGCCCTCGTCCGGAAGAACACAACGGTTCGCGATCCGATCGGAAACTCCTCGGAAGCCATCATGCGTCGCAGCCGGATGAGCTTGAGGAAGCAAATCATCGAAGGCTGTGAGCAGGGATTGGACATGAACACGGACAATCTGGTCGAGTTCAATCCGAAGCTGTCGGAAGTCACTCCAGTGACTCGGGTGGCCTACGTCAAGTTCATGACGACCAAGCTGAAAAAGGACATGGGCAAGGACCAGGACCTGGAAAAGGACGAGACCAGTTTCGAAAACGAACGCCGGGGTTCCAGCAAACGAAGCTCGCTGAAGAAACTGGTGGAAATGAAGGACAAAATAAATGTGAGTATGAGGATTACTTAAATAAACACAATTTAAAAATCTTCCACTTTCCAGAGCATCGATACTGATGACAAAGCGGAGAAGAAGTCCCCGGTAAAGGAAACTGAAATCCCTCTCAAAGAATCTCCACCGGCTACAGCAGCGCAGGTTCTGGTCGTGCCTCCCGAGATCACAACCACCAGTACAGCCTTCAAGGAGGATAAAGAGGACATCCGAATCGATCTCAGTCGGGTCCGCGTTCGCTCACCAATCATGGAAGATCCCGAAGAAGTTCTGAGTGAACAAGGTGAACGAACCCCGACGCCCGCCCGCACCGACAGTATTCCCGAACGTCCGGAAAGCCCAATCCCAAGCAATAGCCTCCGCTGGACAAGAAAACTGACAGTGGAAAACCCAGCAGCGCCGAGGTCAGCAAGGCCGGTTCCATAATAAAGCCCAAGGAAGCTAGTCCTCCGAAATCGGAGTCCAGCGTTGAAAAGGACACCCTTTCCCCAACCAACTCGACCAAATCTGACCCGGCAAAGCTTGGTCCCCGTTCACCAACTCCCGCACGGCTTGAACCACCGGCTCCAAGCTCCCCCGCTCGCTCATCATCGCCGGCCTTTTCCGACAAGGGCAAATCGAAAATAACCGGAAGAACGTTGGGCGGCTGGATGTAAAACATGACGGTCTTTGTCTCAGTCGCTCGAATCCTCAATGAATTGAATGGAATGGAAAATCGGTAACTTTTCACACGACTCTCGCCGGCACGGCGGCCTTCGTTCGTTTCAAGGTAGATATTTAGGAATTTTAAGCGTTCATTATTTCCGTAGGACCTATAATTGCAAATAAAGCGAACTAAGTTTGATTTCAATGTTATAATTGTGAATGGCCGCTTCTTTGATGTTGAGCATAAATACCCCCCTTATGGGTGGAAGATATGATGACTGTCCTAAGCTGGCAAATGTTGCAAAAAGTACACTTAATGGGATGATTTGTCCTATGGGAAAACCAGTACGTGCCGCCATCGAAGTTGATGTTTGTCAGGTTTAATCCCGGAATAAGCCAAAGAAATGAATAAACTTTGTCAATTTATTTGAGTATACACAATTTCTCTCCCATCCTCATTTTATTCCATCGCCGTTGATGATAGTAATGATGATGCTTCGAATCATCAAGATGCAGGACGACAACGACGACGACGACGACGAAGACGGTTGCAAGTTGTTTTCCGATTGTGCTTGTACGTAGGAGTGTCGCAATGCGATCGGAGGGTGCAAACCGATATTAATCGTGGGACATTTGTTTTAATGAAATTCTCAGCTTTCCTGGGCTAAAAAAGATTCAATTTTGATAGAGGGGCACCAGGCGAGTTTATTTTTACATAGAATCTACGGAAAGCTACCATGCAAATTATTTCTGAGTCGAACTGCAGCGGCAATTGAGATAGTAAAACCGGTAGGGGTCCTTCCACCCCGGAGATCCGGGAGTAATCGATTTTCGTGCCGTCAGCTGGAAGAAATCGACCATTGTTCGGGTTTGAATAAAGAAAACAGTTCGAATTTCGAGAGTGGTCTTGGATTAAAAATGAAAATTAAAAACTACAAGCTACAGTCCCATTGGGTTGTTCGAATGATGACATATAACTACGCAACTAAATTTAAGTCATTCAGATTTTACAATGCAATATTCGAACCTAAAATTTCCCAGTTATTATGTAAGCAATTTGGTGGGTTCTGATTGAATTCGTGCTCAATAGCAAAGGAATGATTTAAAAAAAGTGAGATATATATTTGAGATGTGCTAGGTTGTCTAAACTGTCCTGGAGTTAAGATCTACAGTTCTAACAGTAGCTTTATCCGATTTACAATTATAAGATAAATATTCAAACATATTCAATTAATACCCTGGAAGACCAACAGACATTATGAAATAATATTGGTATATTCTTCTAAATTCGAGTCAGTTTTTATGAACTTGAACATCCCAAGATAACCTGATAATGACTGGTGACCTTACAGAAGATTCACTAAATGTTTTTGAATGTATACCGTTACCTTTCATAGGTTACAAAGCTAATGTTACGACTGTAGATCCTAACTTCTGAACTCATGGGCAGTTTTAATGACCTAAAACATCCCAAGATATCTCATTATATCTGTTTACCTTCCAGTAGACTCTCAAATTAGTCAAATACATATTTTTACTTTGTTTTGTCTAGTTACAGCTGTTGATTTTATGTTTTGAATTCCAGGATAGTTTGGATTACCTAGAAGATTATCTCG
>JASCZW010008469.1:0-50561 GCA_034211315.2 Aedes japonicus
GCGGTTGTGTATTTTTCGAAGGGCTTATTCATACCCATACACACCTTTATAACTAAATGAATATAGTGGGAATTTTAATGTTTTGAAATGGAATGGCCGATTGATCACATGAAAAGTCATTTAGATGTTATAAAGTAGCTTTATATTCCGTATAGTATACCGAATGCCTGGAGCGATAATATAAAATAAAATGCCCGGAGCGATAGAAATAACCCGCACATCTTCGAGACATCTTTTGCATCTTATGACGAGAAACTGGGAGAAGCCGATCAATATGGCGATATCTGTGCTTCAGAGCTAGTTATACGAGACACAGCCACATTGCTCTTTTCAATTTTCATTTCACCAGGTATGATTTAGAATTAGATTTGTTTGTTTGTTTGTTTGTTTGATATATTGTTCAGCACTTTATATATGTTTTTGCCAGGTCTCACAATCAAACAGATTAAATATTTTATTGCACGCAACCTGGTGAAATACATCAGAAAAGGTATGCCAGTTACTGTGACTGGAAATTTTAACGTCATTGTTCCAAAGTCAGAGAAACTTCCCTTCATTGATTTCATGAAGAAGTACCTTTATCTCGATTTGGCTTTGATCACAGTGATCAAACAACTAGTCGCGATAAAGATTCTGCTGCTTTAACCTTCGTTTGTGAACTCCGTTTGCAATGCCAGCAATATTATGCAGTTTTCTTGAACCACCGTCCAACGATTTTGATTTTCAACGAAAAAACATTTAGTAATGTCAAGCGATTATGATTATAAGAATGAGCAAAACTATCAACAATTTAATAATTTTATATTCCCTAACAGATCCTCAACTATCTTCTAGGCCTTATAGATAGTCCATCGTAAAACGTGCAACCGTGGCCGTGTCATCATTTAAACCAAAAGGCCCTTTTCAGGCCCACCAAAGAGTTATAAAGAGTGTACAAGAGAATTTTCCCACATACTGACTTCATAAAACCAAACGGCCCTTTTCAGGGCCATCAAATGATATCTCAAGAGCGTATAATAGATTTTTCTTACATACCGGCTTCAAAACGCTGGTCTAATGTCCCATAAGAGCCGCACCCGTCATATTGTGACTTAAACTGCTTCTATCGGTAAGGGTAAGCGACCGGCACGCATAATTGAAACCCTTTTAACGCTAATAATACCCACACAGAATTTTCTTGACATTATAATGCATCACTTGGTTAAACGTAGTCTACGTCAACCGGTCGTGTCTTGTACACAACCCCACTGATTTTTTTTTCGATACTTTGATTGTTGTCTAATAGTGCCAAGATGTTGTAGATGCCGGAACAGGCGTATCCGGCGTCCACAATGTGCCACACGATGTCCGTTTTCGACGTGGCGGGGTGCTGTTCTTTGAACACGCACACTTCTGAGCGGAGTTGCTTCACGGTTTTTGCCATCGTGGTTAGAGTTCGACTGATAGAGCTGTCAAATTTTGTCTACTGACTCATGGGTTACTATGATTGATACTGCATGGGTAGTTTCATCAATACGGTCAAAGGTAAACCCATGAAAAGTCGGCAATTTTTGTCCATTTTTCAAATGCAAATATTACACGATTTTTCAGGCATTCTTCGATGTAAACTTGGGATGTAATCGTCGAGTATGTGACTAATGGTTCCGCTTGTCGCTTGTCAAATCATGGCTTTCTTTGTGAACTTGTCGGCAAACACGAGCTTGAATCTTCCCGGTACAGTGCAGTCGCGATGTAAAACCTTTGACCAGGACGCTGCTTAAAATCGAGTTTGACGTATGTTTCGGCATCGATCAAAGTGCTGCGCTTGTGTTTCGTCAAAATACGGTCGTACAAAAGTCTTCCACGCTTCTTGACCACGGAATTCTGCTTCATGTGTCGGTTCGGATGTTGACTGGCTTTGCATGACTTGTATCCTTCCCTGTCAAGGATGTTCCGCACCGTTTGAAAGTTGGCGTAATACCTTCTGGCTTCATCTCGTATCGAAAGACCGGGGTAGGGTTTAACGCACCTCAACACCTTGCTGCGCAGCTGACAATTCCTGGTTCCAGTTTTTGCGTAGGTGCACTGATTCTTCTCCACACTCTTGCGCTAAACTGGCCAGCTTGACTTGTCGCAAGGGCTCAGTAGGGATTCTCTGTCAAGACCCGACCCGTTCCAAACTGTAGTACTTTTTTAAAACCGAAAATGGCCGTACTTGTTCCCTAGTTTAATCAATCAAGTAGTCCGTTGTAATTTGCTCTATGTTTGAAGTTCAGTCTGTACAACCACGTGTAAAATACGGTGTAGTTGATTCCTCATCTATATTCATAATTCCAATGTTTTTTTTACTAATTCTAGAATCAAGGATCTTAGATGATATCACAGATGTAAGCAGATGAGGGGAAAAAATACGCGGTTATATTAATATTCAATCGATAGTGGGATTAAATGAATATTATTCAACAAAATCTCCATACAGATTCACGTTCATCAAAACTTGCAAACACTCACGAAAGAAGCGTTACGGCGGTTACGGCGGTTACAACAGCATCCACAAGTCCCCTCGTTGCCACAGTTAGCCCAGGAAAGGTTAGTGTTAGGGACACAGCTCGCTTCCGATCTGTCAACAGGTCAACTGCAAGTAATGTACAGAAATATAATAAGGTAATCAAGTAGAATTGAACTGGTCAATTAAATAAATCCTAACACTGAATTTTAACATAAGCAGATAGAGGCTAAACAGTGAGCTCATCAATTTGTTGCCAAGAGTGTGAGGTCAGACTAGATGTACGTATTTCAATGATAATTTGTTATTGAGCACATACTGAATAAATTCAAAGCTTTTAGCCAAAGAGCCCTACATTTTCTCTTCCAACAAAAAGTATTCCCAACAACAGACAAATGCAGGCCAATTATAAAAGTGTCTATTTTTAACAACAAACCATTGTGTGACTTGCGCTTATGGTACAATACACGACTCCTCAGACGACCGTCTGTCCAAATTTTTCCCCTTTGTTGACTGACAGAATTTCGAGACAATCGATCGGAAGATCTTATCAAATTTCAGCCATCGCGGTGGTCCTATCTTGTATCAACTCACTCATCTCGGTTCTGCTATCGATTGTTCCAACCGCATTGTCGGGGGGAAAACCCGCGACATCCGATGACTTTGTTATCTTTAAAATTAAAAAAAAGAGTAAAGAAACATTCAAGATCTGAAGTCGCAAGCTGTGATTGAATACACGGTACCAACTGTTTCAGTTTCGGAGGTGCATAAAATTGGGTCACAGTGTTATTCTGAATACAATTTCTTAGATAAACACATTTGGTGAAAATCTCGGTACAGGAAACAACGAATTGGACGACAATGTCACAAAATCCGTCTGGAATAATCCACCTCTTCCTTATATTACATGATCAATGAAAAAAATTGGTTAAAATGAAATCAAAAACTAAATTTATCCATCTACAATGCGATTATATCCTTCTTACAACATTTAATTAAGAATCTGATTTTTGATTACTTGTCAAGAGATTCTGCAAACTTCTTCATATATAACCAATGTGGTCCTTCAAATTGACTCAAACTGAAAATGTTGTTGAAATCTCATGTTATTTAAGGTATCGTATGAAGGATTTCGGTACAAGTTAGAAACTAGCCACTTTTTCTGGGGTACCCGGAAACATATCGGCAAGTGTTCAAAAGATACGAGATATAAATATTTTTGCACTTGGAACGTATCCATATTTTCATCCAATAGGGTCTTGGACACCTTATGTAACCATAACTGAACCTTTTTTTTGAATACTCGTGTGATTTAAGATGTTGCATGACGCGGTTTTGGTCTAAGTACGAAACTCACTACTTCCCCTGGGGTACCAGGACGTGCATTCTCATCTATCTAATAGGATCCTAGACCCTTTATATAATCATAATTGTACTTATTTTTGAGTTTTCATGTGATTTAAATTGCCACATGATGGGTTTCGCTCTAAGTTGGATACTGGCCTTCCACTTGAGGTGGTCGGAACACTTCCATATTTTGTTCAATGCGGTCTTGGACAATTAATTTAATCATAATTTTACTTTGTTCAACACTTATGTAATTAATGTTATCATAATTTTACATGGTTCAACATTTATGTGACGATAACGATACTCTATATGTGTAGATAACGATACTCTATATTGGGTGTTCGATCTGTACAATGCGGTCTAAGGTGTGGCCCATTTTGATTGGAACAAGCATTTTGGATTTTTACAGTGACCCAAGTGGTCGGATTTGTAAACTATGATATCTAATGTGTTCTCTATAACAATAACAACATCAGAATATTTTTCGGGATGCAGTTCGAGCATGTTTCAGAGAAATACAAAATGGAAGAAAGAAGAAAATAATTGAGGGCAATCATTTGGAAAACCCTTCGTGGTCTGGGTCAAAACTTGCTAAAGTGTTGCGTTTTCCCCGAAATACCGTGTGGTGTGTGTTGAAAAAGTACAGAGAAACTTCGCCGACGGATCGCAAGCCTCAAAGCAAGCGTCGGGCGGGTACTGTCCAACGGTAACTGCGGAACAAAGTCATCAAGAACATTAAGGCAACTTCTCAGACCGCGATTGCGCCAACAAGTTTCCCGCCGAACGCAGTACCGCGCAACGGATTCGTCTCCGGTAAGGCTCCAAGTTATACCGTGTCTGTAGACAACCAAATAGGGATCAAAAGCAGAACAATGTGGCCAGAATCCGTGCCAGAAAACTGTATGATCAGGTGTTTAAAATATTCATTGAGTGTCTCCTCAGGGATGATGAAACCTATGCAAAGACCGATTACAAACAGCTACCGGGACAACAATTTTACATGGCTACGGCTCGGGGAGATGTTCCTGCCAAATTCAAGTTTGTGATTGCAGAGAAATTTGCACGTAAATACATGATTTGGCAAGGCATCTGTAGCTACGGTAGGAAAGCGAATATTGCCAATCATAAGATCCCACAATGAACCTGTCATGTTTTGGCCGGGTCTTGCAAGCTGCCATTAGAGTAAAACAGTGCTACAGTGGTATGAAACCAACGGGATTCAGTTTATACCGAAAGAACTCAACCCACCAAACTGTCCCCAGCTTAGACCGATAGAGAGATTTTGGGCTATTATGAAGAGGAAGCTGAAGGTGAATGGCAGTGTCATCAAAAGCATCAATGAATTGCGAACCAAGTGGAATAAGATTGCCAAAACGATGGATGAGAATAATGCGCGCCAGTTGATGAAACGTATTCCGGAAAAAGTCCGCCAATTTCAATTAATTTTGTTTAGTATTTTCCCTCTAATGTTCGAATAAAGCCAAACATTTTAGTTAAAAAGGAATAATATTTTGTTAATGTATATCCGAAATATGCGCAATAATCTATGTTCCAATTCTAATTGGACCACACCTTATATGTTGCTAAGAGACACAACTTAGTTTGTTGCTTCTGTCTGCACAATTTTCCGCCATTGTTGAGCTGAGTCGAAACACTTCCCAAGTAACAATTTAAGTTTTATTTTAGCCGTAGAGCACTCTATCCGGCTTAACTAACGGGTGGCAATTAAAATTGCCCCACTTCGCCCCACTTCGTTCAGCGAAAGAAGAACGTTCGTTCGATCCAGCGCTCCGTTATTTGGAAGATTTATTCGAGTGCTATCCTTGGAAATAACTAGTTTTTTTTCTCAAAATATACTCACTTCAGTGAGTAGAGCAAAAGTGAGTCTTTTTTTCTAAGAAGGCAGTGTGGTTTTCCAGTGAAATAGGAAAATCAAGCAGTGCTTGCTGGCGAATTATCTTCCCGCTTATTTTCGCTTCATCTCCGCGTGGTGACGCTAACCAGCGATACACTACTACACCGCCAACGGTCATCCGACAGCGTTGAGCGAGTGCACCCGAAGGCGATCGTTTCAGCGCACCGCTCCCCGCTCCCCGCATAGAAGTGTGACGATCACGCATACGGTGCGTCAGCAGCAGCAGCAGCAGCAGCAGCAACAGAACAGTAATTTAGTTAAGTTTTGTTTTTCCTGTCCCTCATCCCACTAGAGTTTAATTTGTGTGTTCTTTGTTTGTGTGTGTGTGTGTGTGATTTAAATTTTCGGCAAATCGTGCATGTTGAAGAGGTTTCTTCGACATGGACGGTTTGGCTGAAAAGTGCCTTTGCCACCCAATGATGGGGTGGCACAAACAAATTTCCGACCGCGATCGTATCCAATTGACTCGGTCGGTCCATGGGTTGTCTACTTTCAGCCCAAAATGAAACCTTTGAACGTGTACCAAATCACTACAGATCTGACGAAGCGATTTTCAGCCGTGACAGAGATCACGAAAGTAAAATTTAATAAACTCCGTGTTGTCGTCTCTAACCTGAAGCAGGCTAATGAGATTGCTTCCTCCCAGCATTTTACACTGGAATATCGCGTTTATATTCCAGCTCGTGATGTGGAGGTGGTAGGAGTGGTCACAGAGGCGAGTCTGTGCCCTGAAATTTTGGAGAAGCGGGCGGTTGGCCGATTCAGGAACCCTCTTCTCCCCCAGTTCAGATACTGGAAGTAAGAAAATTAGTTAAAATATCGCACAGCGAGGGTAAGAAAATAGTTACCCCACAGACTCATTTCGGGTAACCTTTTCTGGCTCTGCCCTTCCTCAGTTCTTAGAACTGGACAAACTTCGGCTACCTGTGCGGTTGTTTGTACCCCGGGTAATGATTTGCCAAAACTGCCAGCAGATGGGGCATACGACCTCCCATTGCGGCAATAAGACACGCTGCTCAACTTGCGGGGAGAAACATGAGGCTGGTCCCTGTGCAGATAATACACTAAAATGCGTTTTCTGCAAGGGAAACTCCTCCTCATGCTCTCTCGTCGTGCCCGGCGTATAAACAACGCGGGGAAAAATTGGAACGTTCTTTGAAACAACGTTCAAGGCAATCTTTTGCAGAAATGCTTAAGAAAGCTTCGCCACCCGATACCAATACAAATCCTTTCGCTCCTCTTTCAGATGACGAGTCTGATTCGGATTTGGTTGAAGAGGGCACATCCTTTAGTTTTCCGGGAGGTGCTCCACGGAAGCGAAGACGCATCCGAGCAGGGAAAGCAGCTGAACAGAAGCCCCAAATCAACATGCCCAATCCAAAGAGCAGTGTAAAGAAGGATAATCCGAATCCTCCTGGTTTTCGTAGTGCCAACTACACAGGATTTCCATCTCTCCCGGGGACATCTAAATCCCCTGATGCCCCGATTTTAAGAACAGAAGCCCCCCTTCATCTGGGCTGTTCTCGTTCGATGACATTGTGGAAGGTATTTTTGAGCACCTCGAAATGTCTGACCTCTCTTAAAAGCATTGTTATGGCAATGCTTCCTATCAGAAAACTTTTTTGAAGAAATTAACATTAAAGTGGCCCTCATTGCAGCTATCATTTCCTTCGATGGATAATTTGCCAAAAGAGGTCGGGGATTTGATCACTGTTCTGCAGTGGAATTGTCGAAGTCTTATTCCTAAATTGGAATCATTTAAATTTTTAACTCACAATATCGGTTGTGATGCATTTGCTCTTTGTGAAACATGGCTTTCAGCCGAAATCGATCTTCCGATTCACGATTTCAACATTATTCGGCTTGATCGTGAGGATTCACGTGGAGGAGGAGTACTTTTGGGGATCAAAAAGTGCTACTCCTTCTATAGAGTGAATTTTCCTCCAATTCCAGGTATTGAAGTTGTCGCATGTCAGGCTGTTATTAAAAATAAAAGCCTTTGCATTGCTTCTGCGTACATTCCTCCTAGAGCACCAATTAACCGAAAACAACTTTCAGATATTTGTTCGGTTCTGCCTGCTCCGCGGTTGGTCATGGGAGATTTTAACTCTCACGGTACAGGCTGGGGAGAACTGTAGATGACAACCGGTCTTCTTTGATATATGACCTCTGTGACAACTTCAATATGACAGTTCTCAACAATGGAGAAGTTACACGCTTGGCTGGTCCATCCTCACTAATAGGTAGTAGGTTAGACCTCACACTTTGCTCGAATTCATTATCGTTGGACTGCACGTGGAATGTGATCCAGGATCCCCACGGTAGTGATCATTTGCCTATAAAAATTTCGGTTGTCACCGGGCTCACTCCACCGGAATCCATCAACGTCACGTATGATCTAACTCGTAATATCGATTGGACAAGGTTCAAGACAGCAGTAGATGAAGCCTTATCAACGGTAGAAGGGCTTCCACCGCTGGAGGAATATAACTTCCTCTCCAACCTGATTTTGGAAAGCGCGCTTCAAGCTCAAACTCGACCAGTTCCAGGGACGTCATTTCGCAGGAAACCTCCTTCTCCATGGTGGGATCAGCAATGCACCGAGGTTTACCGCAAAAAGTCCGACGCGTTCAAAGTTTTCCGTAGACGTGGAACACCTGAGCACTTTGAAAGGTACACGGCTCTCGAACGAGAATTTAAGAGCCTCATCAAGGCTAAGAAACGTGGTTACTGGCGACAACTCGTGGACGGGCTATCACGCGAAACGTCGATGAGTACCCTTTGGAATACGGCGCGAAGATTGCGTAACAGAATTACGAACAACGAGAACGAGGAGTACTCGGACCAATGGATCCTCAAGTTCGCGCGAAAAGTTTGTCCAGATTCTGTGCCAGCACAAATGTTTCCTCGCGAAACAACGAATTCGATAGATGAGATTAGCCAACCCTTTTCAATGGTAGAACCTCTCTCGCACTCCTTTCGTGTGGCAATACGGCTCCAGGAGCTGACAGGATCAAGTTCAACTTGCTCAAGAACCTCCCAGACGTCGCGAAGAGGCGCATGTTGAACTTGTTTAATCAGTGTCTGGAACTCAACATTGTACCGGATGATTGGAGACGGGTGAGAGTTATTGCCATTCAAAAACCTAGTAAACCCGCGTCCGACCACAACTCCTATCGACCCATCGCGATGTTATCTTGTATTCGCAAGTTGTTGGAGAAAATGATCCTTTTCCGTCTGGACAAATGGGTTGAGACTAACAACCTGCTTTCAGATACTCAATATGGTTTCCGTAGGGGTAAGGGAACGAACGACTGCCTCGCGTTGCTTTCCACAGATATTCAGTTAGCTTTTGCTAAAAAGAGCAAATGGCTTCTGTATTCTTGGATATCAAGGGGGCTTTTGATTCAGTATCTGTTGAAGTTCTCTCAGATAAACTCCATGCTTGTGGTTTTTCACCATTAATGAACAATTTTTTGTACAATTTGCTGTCAGAGAAACATATGAGCTTTTCTCATGGAAACTCTACAGCTTTTCGATTTAGCTACATGGGTCTCCCCAGGGATCATGTTTAAGCCCTCTTTTGTATAATTTTATGTCAAAGACATTGACGGTTGTCTAGGTGACAACCGTACGTTGAGACAACTTGCAGATGACGGCGTAGTGTCTGTCACGGGACCCAATGGGGTCGATCTACAAGGACCCTTGCAGGATACCTTAGACAATTTGTCTACTTGGGCTCTAGAGCTAGGTATCGAATTCTCTACGGAGAAAACTGAGTTGGTAGTTTTTTCTAAGAAGCATAACCCTGCACAACCGAAACTTCAAATTTTGGGTACACCGATAACTCATTCCATGTCATTTAAATATCTTGGGGTCTGGTTCGATTCAAAGTGCACCTGGAGATCTCACATTGAGTACCTGAAGCGAAAATGCCAGCAAAGGGTCAATTTTTTCTGCACAATTACCGGGACCTGGTGGGAGCGCACCCGCAAGATCTTCTAACGTTGTACCGGACAACGATTTTGTCGGTTATGGAATACGGTAGTTTTTGTTTTCAGTCAGCGTCTCGGTCGCACATAATCAAACTGGAACGTATTCAGTATCGGTGTCTTCGTATCGCATTAGGTTGCATGCACTCGACTCACACCATGAGTCTTGAAGTGCTGGCTGGCATGTTGCCACTCTCAGATCGGTTTACAGAGTTATCTCTCCGGCTCCTCACCAGGTGTGAAGTTATGAACCCCCAGGTGATTGAAAATTTTGAGAAGCTCCTAGAGTTGAATCCTCAAACCCGCTTCATGAGCTTGTACCATTTGTACATAACACAGGATGTCAGCCCTTTGCTTAATATTCCCAATTGTGTTTGCTTCTCCGACTTCGGAAATTCGGTTCATTTTGATTTATCCATGAAACAGGAGCTTCGTGGAATCCCAGAGCATCATCGTCCTATGATTTCTCCGGTGATATTTGCTGCAAAGTTTGGCCTAGTTGATTCCACTAAAACGTTTTTCACTGACGGGTCTTTGATAGAGGACTCCGCTGGCTTTGGTGTATACAATGAAAATTATAGCGTCGCTCGTAAATCCTCAAGCACCTTGTTCTGTTTTTTGTCGCGGAATTGGCAGCAATTTATTTTTCTTTAGAAACTGTTGCCTCTTTTACACCGGATCAATACTTCATTTTCACGGATAGTCTTAGTTCTATAGAGGCTATTCGCTCCTTGAGGCCGGTAAAGCACACCTCCTATTTTCTTATGAAAATACGAGGTCTTCTAAGTGCTTTATCTTCACGTTCTTTTATTATCACCTTGTGTGGGTCCCTTCTCATTGTTCGATTCCTGACAATGAGAAAGCGGACTCGCTTGCAAGGGTGGGCGCTATGGAAGGCGATATTTATGTTCGACAAATCGCCTTCAACAGAATTTTTCTATATTTTTCGTCAGATATCACTCGATAGCTGGCAGTATAAATGGAGTAGAGGAGACTTGGGGCGATGGCTACATTCTATCACTCCAAAGGTGTCTAAGAAATGTTGGTTCAGGGGATTAGATGTGGGTCGAGACTTCATTCGTGTGATGTCTCGCCTCATGTCCAATCATTATTCTTTAAACGCTCATTTGTTTCGTGTTGGGCTGGGAGACAGCAATCTCTGTGAATGCGGACAAGGTTACCAGGACGCAGATCACGTTATTTGGTTTTGTGCTGAGCATCGTGGAGTCAGATCTGGGCTGTATGATTCCCTTCGGGCTCGAGGTAGACAACCCAATGTACCGATTCGAGATATTTTGGCTGCGCGCGATCTGGAGTTTATGAAACTCATTTATGTGTTTTTGACTAACATTAGCCTTAGATTGTAGTTTGATTAACTTACTTGTTTAGGTTAAATTTGTGAGGAATGTGTGCGCCAGTGTGTGAGTGTGGTTGTGTGTGTGTGTGTGTGTGTGTGTGTGAGTGTGATTGTGTGTGTGTGTGAGTGAGTTATTCTTTTTTTTTTTAAATTAAAAACGTTCAATTAAAAAATTGTAATTTGAAGTTCTAGATATAAGAAAACCATTGTTCCTTATGCTTTGTTCAAAATTTCCACCCCAATTTTCCCATCCTTAAAATTGTTATTCCTATTAACCTCGAGACGACCGCGAGTAATCGGTTCTATCCCCTTAACCTTAGTTCTAAGATAACTGATGTATATAAACATGAAAACTTGGCTCTGTAAAGTTGATTCGATTGAGCCTGTACAAATAAATGAATTCGTAAAAAAAAAAAAAAAAATTAAAATTTTGGAATTTTTTTGAGGCACAACAAACGAGCTCAGAGAGAAATAAGAGTGTGTATGCGTTAGCTCTTTCTCTCCTCTTTCTGCTAGTATTTTCTGTTTTGTTTATGCTTGCTCAGTTTTGCTCAAAATTCCGTCGAAACAAGAAGTATTTCGCGAGCGCGTTGTACAGTTCTACGAACTGCACAGAAATTTCGGCAAAACGTATACGGTACAACATTTTAAAAGCGAAAATGTTGCGACTTCGACTGTTTACCATATCCTAAGATCCCCAACAACTGCTCGCAAGCAAGGTAGTGGAAGACCAGCCAAAATTATGGACGCAAAAGGACTTCGTTCTCTTTCTCGTGCCTTCAAAAAAGTTCAACTGTTCTCACCAGTACATCTGCAAAACATTGAAAAGAGTCGGAATAAAGTGCCGAAAGAAGACACGAGCCCCGGAATATACTGATGCACAGATTTCAACGCTGAAATCCCAATGCCGTTGGTTGATTAAACATTATTCCGGAAAGTCTACTTTGACGAAAGCTCTCTTTCGAAGACGCAGATTCCCGGAAACGATCGATACTATTCAACGGATAGCTCTACTACACCTCCGAACATAAAATATAAGTTTAAACATAAGTTTGAACAGAAAGTGATGCTGTACATTGCCATTTCCGAGAAAGGCATTTCTAAGCCATGGTTCAAGCCCTCTGGTTTGGCAATCAATCAAGATGTGTACCAGAACGAATGTTTGAAGAAAATTTTGATCCCGTTTCTACAAAAACATCATGCTGATGGACAATACGTGTTTTGGCCGGATGAAGCGTCATCGCATTACGCCATAAAAACACAATCGGTCCTGAATACCCATTCGATCCCATTTGTACCCAAAAACCACAACCCGACAAATCTGCCTCAGTGTCGCCCAATCGAAGATTTCTTCGGGGTTTTGAGTTGCTTGGTGTACAAAAATAACTGGAGAGCCACGAATTGCAAACAGTTGATTGGTAGAATCAAGAGATGCATTCGCAAAGTTGACATGGAGGCCGTACAACGCTCCTGTTCCGACGTCAAACGAAAGCTTCGCCGAACATCCGATTACGGACCGTTTTCAAATATTCACTAATTTTTTTTCAACAATGGACAATGTATCTTTTATTTGAATAAATCAGATCTTCTTCAACTATGTTTGTCTTTTTTTGACAGCTTGAAAAAGAAATTCCAAAATTTTAGTTGCCACCCGTTATAGTCAAAACTGTTTTGTCCCCCAACACCTCCTCTATGCATCTTTAAAGCCGAAATCAAGCTGAACAATGCATTAGGTCCTAAGTAACATCGAGAGATTCTCTTTGTCGACTTTCCGACTATACAGGTTGCGTCACCATGAGACTCGGATTTGCTTCCACTGTGACCCTACCAGGCTCCTAGAATAGCCTTCCTGATTCTTGTATTGTTTCTTTTTTTTTTGTTCTACAAGTATACAAACATATTCGCTACTCTGCCAAAAACAGCCAAACCAAATGATGCTTTCCAGAAAATTGCAGACCCATAATAAAACTCAGTTATAATAAAAGTGTTGAAATTAATAGATGTTTCTTTGGATATCAGTAATATAGTTCAAATTAGGCAAATTCTATATTGTATGAAAATAAGGAAAGGTGTCGAATTACAAGTTAATATGCTGCTACTAATGGGTTCAAATGCACTTCTGGTCCACATCACCCCTGACCACGCTGGTTTGCATCTTTTCCGTTTGAGTAAAGATCCCGATAAGCCCAGTAATCTGGTAGTTATCAAGCTACCACAAGGTTTTGCCAATACCCAGGGGTTTAACAGTAAATAATATAAAGAAAAAGTTCTAGTGTTGCGGGAGATTTTTTAAAAGCTTATCATGCTCAAAATCATATGCGCATTAAATTTTATGGTGAATATTGGCACGATAAGAGCCGCAAATGAATGCGCCTCGGAGATTATGCGAGTTTACAACAACCAAAAACAAAATTGAAACAAATATATTCGATACATTAATCATGAATTTTCTGAACATTGATGCAGAGTGGCCACACAATCTTAATATAAAAATTCCCGCATTTTCACGAATTTTTCCCGCATTTTTGCCTTATTCTCCCGAATGTTAAGATGAGTTAATATAAATTACTCGTAGCTAAATCTCTGAGCTCCCAAACTTTTTCCAGTTTGATTCACCACCAGACACTTTCCATTTATTTAAAATACGCTTTTTTGTGCGACAGACTGAGCCAATTTTTACCAAATGTTGTCAAATTTGGTAGCTCCATCTTGGTTCTAGCCAAAATTAGTCCAAACCATTTTCTTTTCTCTGAAATCCGACCAACAACGTCAGACGGCATTGAGCACAGCTGCCCAAATTGTTCTTTCACCATGTTTTAACATCCTTGCAAACGCAATTCACCAAACTTCAAACGCAATTCACCACCACATGAAAGATAAGTTCATTTTTGGGCCTCACCTGTTACAGCCGTGTAGTCAGATCTTCTAAGGGCATCTTCAACGGTGGTTCAAATCGTGGTTTGGATTTATTTGTTTGTACCAAACGCAAAAACATCGCTGCATCGCTGATGTTTGTAAATTTTGTTTTATACCGGATCTATTTTGCATCATTTCAGAACTTATATAAGCTTCTAAGTTTCTTACTGAACACACTCTTTAAAAATTTAATTTAATGAACTTCGGAATATCTATGAAGATTGGGTGGAAATATCCATAATGAGCATGCCAGAAGTTGATTAAACTTCTCGGCAGTTGAATAAAATAATTGGAAGTTTCCAGATAATCATGAAGTTTGCTCGCTGTCTTTCAAGAAGAGAAATGGTGGAACTTTAGAGAAGTTCATTGAATTGCCGAAAAATTATTAACGTTTCTGGAAACTTGAATGAACTTCCAAAAAGTTTGCTGATCATCCATGGAATAGGAACAACTTTCTGGAAAGGACGGGAACTTAGAAAATCAGATTTCGCTTCCCAGCAGTTGTTTTAACTTCCAGCAGGTACATATTCTGTGATAAAAAGCAGAATATCACACATATTTAAAAAGCTGACGAGAAATTGAAAAAAAAATTCTGAAAGCCGTGGAATTTCTGTGCAATAGTTAGCATTACCGATATGTTGTTAAGCCGTACAAGAACTTTTTATGATCTAAAAGATTGTGAATAGGTGGAAATTCTATGAAATTGGATTAAATAGTAGTTGGTTTCTTTATTATCGTTTCGGTTGGGTTCGAAAAATTATCGAGTAGTAAAAAGTTTAAGTTCTTCTTAAAACTTAAATACCATGAACTTTTGGGATGTTTTCGGAACGATTGGAAAGTTTCTCGATCACCTGGAAAGATCCCTGAAGTTCTAGGAAGCTCCCAAAACTTATGGAAAAATCCTTTGAATGTTTCCTAAACTTTTCGAATGCTCAAAAAATCTAGTTTCCTGTTTATCTGGGACGTTTTCTGAAATTCTGGAAAGTTCCCCGATCTTAGGGGAAGTTTTCTGAAATTCTTGGAGGATCGCAGGACTACTGAGAAATTTCCTGAATTGCTGAATCCCCTGGGTATCCGGGAGTTTTTTCGAGCTTCTGGAAAGTTCCCTGAACTTCTGGGAAATTTTCTAAATTTCTGGGACGTTCTATGGCCGTCTGAGCTGTTTGCTGACCTGTTGGAAAGTTTCCTGATCTTTGTGAGCATTTCCTGAAGTTCTGAGAAGTTTTTTGAAGTCATGAGAAACCCTGAACTTCAAGGAAGTTTCTTAAACTCCTACATGTTTACTGAACTTCTAAGAAGTTCTGTATATGTCTAGCAAGTTTCATGAAATTCTAAGAAGTTCACTAAACCTCTAGGAAGATCCGCAAACTCTTGAAAAAGCTACAAGAATTTCTTGACTGTTCTCTATTCGAAGTTTTCTAACTTTCTGGAAAGTTCCTTAAATTTTTGGGAAGTCCCCTGAACATCTTGAATAGTTTTATGAATTTCTGAAAAATACCCAAAATAATCTGAAAAGTTTTCTAAACTTCTGGAAGCCCCCTAAATTTCTGGATAGTTACCTGAACTTCTGTAAATGACCCTTTACTTTTGGAAACTTCCCTGTACTCGTGGTAAGCTCCATGAATTTGTGGACAATTCCCTGAATTTCTAGGATACAATCTGAATTTCAGGAAAGTTTTCTGAACTTAAGAACCCTTAATTTCTGGAAAGCTCCCCGATTTTCTGGAAAGTTTCCTGATTTTATGGTATCTTCCTTTGACATCAGGGAGAACAGCTAAGCCTCGGGAAAGTCTAAGTCAAATCTTAAAAGTATACTGAGCTTCTGATAAGTTCCCTGAGTTTCTAAGTGCACTGAATTTACAAGATTTTCTCTCTATCTAAATTCGTTTAAATGAGATGCATGCATTCACACACTCACCACCACTCAAATCAATCCATGGTAAAAAGTTTGCCAAAAATCCTCGTTCTCTGAAAAAAAAAAACTTCTGATCTCTGGATATTGTATGATTGACAAGATGATAGATGTTGGTGGGTTTAACAACAAGAAATACTAAACCGGTGCGGGGAACGCAAAGTTGGTCTGTTTTAGCTGGTTCTTTTTAAGTTTGCTGATGCCAATCAACTATAAAGGAGTTAAAATAGACCACCGCTGGAGATGCTCTAAGCGGTACGTTTAGAACAGGCTGAACAATGAGATCGGTGGACCGAGTAAATGACAAAAACGCTACTCAAATAATTTGAAAAAGGTGTGAGTATGGTTCCTTCCATATTACAAAAATTCCCGATGACTTTTGAAATTCCCGCCTTTTTCCCGCATATTTCCCGATGATTTTGGATTCCCGCATTTTTCCCGCATTTCCCGATTTTCCCGAGTCTGTGGCCACCCTGTTGATGGAATTCAATAAGATTATCTAAAAAAATGCCAAAATTGGTCTCTGATCTACAGTTCATTTGTTTTATACCTAAAATTTGGTGCATTTATTTTTCCACATTTCAATTATTTCATATTTTTAAATATGGCAACTGGAAGAAATCACAGTTTTGCCACAAAGCTCATTTATCTTCGCAATTGCTACTTTAAAACTATTTGGTCACTTGATCATTTTCCTGAATGCCAATTTGCCGAATTTAGTGGAGGCAAAATGGCTTTAAATGCCTTTTCAACTGACAATAATAAGAAAATTTGAATGAGTCCTAAAACGGAATATCAAAACTAGCATTTTACGAGTTCATAAAATCAAAATAAAACCTTTGATGAGAGTAAAAGGAACTTAAGAAGACAAGGTTTTAATGTCATTGTAAAGAAGCTGTGTATGTTCTCATAAACCTGACTGAAGTTTGAAACCTATTGGCACCTATTACTGCCATAATAAAACCAAATTGGCTTCTAGCGGCTTCCATAAAACTTAAGTAAAACTGAATTAAGCTGGATGGTTTTGGCAATGGTAGTTGGGTCGAATTGAAAATGAGATATTAAAGCAATCGCTGCCCTGCCTTGTAATAACGGTCAAACATGTAAAGCCTTTACAATCAAGCGAGAGCGACTTCAAGTCGCTTCTCTTTTATTCGAAAAGCGTAAGAGAAAAGAGAGTAAATTATATGGCTCATAAACAACGTTGCCATATGACAACCACAAGAAATGCACCAATTTGACACTACAGCTTTGACCGTTTTATTCTAGTTTCTCTGGTCAGCTATCCAAAAATACATCCACTATTTCTGCTTCTGGAGAATTGCATTCGCTTCAATAGATATTGTTACATACACAGAAACAAAAACGTTCCCGTGAATTAGTATACGTTTTCAGAATATTTACCTAAAACCGTGATCTAGTTCACGATTACGTGATTCAGTTCATGGTGTATTTTTGCATGTTCACGAATTCATGACTGCAGTTCACGGATCTGCGCACGGACTTTTTTTCCGTGTACATATAATATGGATATTAATATTAATACTGACAGATAAAGACTGTATTCGATGAAATTTGGACACACAAAATAGGTCACCAAAAATTTTTCCTTGAGCCCGATTCTTTTCAAACTTTCTGGAAATAAAGTACTACTAAATGGATAAGTTTTGACATCATTGGTTTATTGAACCTCTTCTCCCAACCCAAATGCCCGCACCTTTGCCTTGACCCCTTTCATCAAATTTTGGGCAATGATAGGACCGACTTGCTTATTTACTTTTAACCACACTTTCTTTAGTTCAAGTTCATTTTCTATCAGTTTTGGAGTTTTAACGAGCTTTGCCTTCATGATTGCCCAAAATTTTTCAATTGGGCGAAGTTCCGGAGTGTTTGGAGGGTTGACGTCTTTTGGTACAAAAACTACATTATTATCTTTGTACCAGTCTAAGACGGGCCGGGCATAGTGGCAAGATGCCAAAACAGTGTCGGGCCATCGTGAGATCTCAAGAAGAGCAGAAGTCGTTTTTGGAGGCATTCGTCCTTGTAGATTTGTCCGTTGACGGTCCCAGAGGTGATGAAGGGCTGACTCATTTTGCCACATCCGCAGATCGCTTGCCAGACAAGGAATTTTTTGGCGAATTTCGACAGTTTCTTCTTCCGTACACTTTCCGGAACGGCCAACTTAGAGGTGGCGACGTAGTGTTTCTGTCCTGGCATTTGTTTGGTGTCGGCTTAAATGTAGGTCTCATCGTCCATCACAATGCAGAACGGTTTTGTGAGCCACTCCCTGTACAGTTTTCTTGTACGAGTTTTGGCCACCGAGTTCTGTTTATCGCTCCGGTTCGGTGCCTTCTGGACCTTGTACACATGTAATCCAGAACGTTTCATTGTTTTCTGCACAAAACAAACTGAAACTTTCGCCTTTTTCACAACATCCCTGATCGAAATGTTGGGATAACGCTTAAATTGGCTCAATACCATCCTGGCCTTCTCTGGATTTGATGTGCCACGTTTTTAGCCACTACCATTTTTCCGCTTGGTTGTCTTACGGTCCTTGAACGTTTTGATCACATGAGATACGGTTGAATGTGCGATTCCGAGTTGTTTTCCGATCCATCGATGAGAAGCGTTTGGGTTTTCGAAGTGAGTGCCCAAAATTTGTTGGCGCACTATTTCTTCATTCGAAGCCATCACTGAAATCACTCGAGCGATTTTATCGAAACTCATTACGCAATTGACACAACACAATGAAATACATTCAGTTGAAATTTCAATAATTTTTACCCACACGCTAAAAAGTTACGAACAATTGCGTGTGTCCTAATTTCATCGAATACAGTCTTTATCAAGCAATTAACTCGCCTTAAATGCAACATAAATGCTGCTTTTGGCCCAATATATGGCTGCTTCACTGCAATGCTATGATAATGCTTCATTAATGCTATTTTGCATCCGACAAGGCTACAAGCATTCGAAACTACAAGCATTTAAACAGCACTTTATAACAGATAGCATTCAAGATGCTGAAATAACGCTAATAAAAAGCTTGTAGCATCTGAAAAGCAGATGTAGGGTTGATTTACTGCATATGCCAATGCCTAATAATTGGTTACCTGGGAATAATGATGAAGTAATCTCCTATAACTTTCAAATTATTAGTCCAATTGTATGAAAGTCAAAGAAAAAATTGTGAAATCCAAAATATCCATGTTTGTTGGAACCAAAATAGTTTTGTTGATGGAACATCTCGTCATAACTTATGAAAAGGGTGTGTTTCTTTAGTTTTTAGCCAGTCATGAAATTAAATTCAAAATATCTCGAAAACGGTTACCTCTAGGGAGATTATTAATATGATTATTTCGATTGAAAACTTGATGTTAAATCATATTTTGGAATTGAAAAATACTTTTAATACACATAAATTAATTTTATAAAAATCTTCCAAAAGCTGCTATGAGGAAAACTTTTCAATTTTTGTCCATGTTATTGGAAAACTTTACAATTTTGTCCATGTTATTCTTAGCTTTTTTGTCTAAATTTTACCATCGAAATTTTAAAAACATTGAAAACAACATATTTTGGGTATTTTTATTTTAAATTTTGAATAGGATTAATTATGATAAAAAAATTGTTCAGTGTATATTTTTTGTCATGGACATTTTGATTCCCAACTATTTTTTCCAGATACTTTTTGTTTAAAGCAAACGATTTACGACTAACTGTTTTCCTAAGACTGTTGCACAGTGGGCAAAAATGGACCCAAAATCCCATTAATTTAGACGGCGCAGGGTAGGAGTCCTAAAAAATAGCTTATCATATGGAAAAAAGGGGGAATCAAAGAGTGTTGACCTCATTTGAGGTTGACCACAGTAAGTATCCCACTTTGCCTATTTCTCCTCTCATTTTGGATGCAAACTTAAAATTTTACCCAAAAATTCAACTATGTGCTTCTATATTGAAATATACATAAACATGGTGCAACTATATTGAACCCAAGTGCACTGTAAATTTGCAAAAAAAACTATGGAACTGAATGGAACAAAATTTACTCTGATCGGATGTTAGGAAGTGGTCCATTTTATCCAATTTCCCCTCATACAGGTATACCTCGATAGTACGTACATCAAGATTCTCACTTCAAATCTCAATCGCATAATAACTACTTATTGTATCTGAAATCTTATACAACCAAAAGAAAGAACAAAAGCTGCTCTTTCTTATGGTGATATGAGATTGGAGATTCAATCAGTAGTTTTTATGCGATTGCGATTTGAAGTGAGAAAATTGATGTACGTACTATCGAGGTATACCTGTATGAGGGGAAATTGGATAAAATGGACCACTTCCTAGCATCCAATCAGAGTAAATTTTGTTCCATTCAGTTCCATAGTTTTTTTTTGCAAATTTACAGTGCACTTGGGTTCAATATAGTTGCACCATGTTTAGTTTTTGGGTAATAATTCTAGTTTGCATCCAAAATGAGGGGAGACATGGGCAAAATGGGACACTTAATGTAGTCAACCCTAGCTGAGACCAACACTATTCGATTCTTTGTATATTTTCCCATAAGATAAGCTATTTTTTAGGACTCCCACCCTGCACCGTATAAATTAATGGGATTTTATGTCCATCTTGTTAGAAAAAATATTCAAAATACTGCCGAAATGGACACACTTTGTTAATGGTATAATTTAAAAAAAATAGATAAATATTATATGGATATTAACATTAATACTGATCAATATTAGTTGGAATATTTGCAAAATACAATTAAATAAGAATGCGGATTATTAAAATTACAATCAATCACTTAAACGTTGACGTGGTAACATGTTTCGATAGAATTGCTTCTAGAATCTCAATACAATATGATTTTATTTTTACGGGGGCGACCCCAGCGTATTGGTTAACATTCATACCTCTCACGCCTAAGTCACGAGTTCGAATCTCACCCCCGGAGAAATTACGTCCAAAAGTGGTGTTTGACTGACTACGCCGGGAGATGAACCAGCTCGAGGCTGAAAAGCTCGATAATCAAGCCAAAAAAATTTTTTTTTATATAGGATCAGCTCGTAAAATCTGGCATATAATTTTCTTAAAATTGTTAGTAATTTATTTTCCTGTTCGGCAACAGAATAAAGCGACAAAATCAATATGGCATCACTTGACACTGACCCTTTGCAACGCTCGATGACCGTGCAGAATTAGTTTCTCCTGTTTACCAACGTCCATTAAAAAAAAAAAAAAGAACAAACATGATGCTCAGATTTATATAATTGGTCAATCCATCACAAGCTGCATTTTTTTATTTCACCCCGCGCCACACAGGAAATTAAAAATTATCTGTCTATTCAAGCTCCACGTTCATCACACCCCACGACGAACTACTACTCGGTCCACCCTCGTCCACAATCCATTATCTATCAACGAACCCTCTGCTCTACTGGGACACTTATTCACACTCACACCAGCACTTACAATCACTCACCCAATCAAAGAAACGGCGGAACGGAGAAAATCGGCTCGAACAAAACAATTTTCCAATTTTTCCGGCTGCCGTTTGCACTCTCCACTTCCTAGCGCACCACCACTATTATTATTCCACTTTTCTTTAAATTTTTATTCGCACACTGTGCCACCACTCACTGCCTTCGGCGTTGAAACGAAACGAAAAAGAAAATCTCTATTGTGCCGCGAAACGGATTTCTGCCGATTAAAATTTCTTCCTTCGTAGTGCACCACTATTTCCGGTTGTACATTGCCATCCTTTTTTTCAACCCTCCTTTCTATAACTCACTCGTTTTTCTTCCACTTCGTTGGCATCACTTCACATTCCAACGTTCAAAACTACCCCCTCGTCGACGCATCGCACAGCAGCAATTTGCGTTCCAAATTCACCCGCCCCAGTAGTAGTAGGCCTGGCGATGCATCCGTCACACACGTGCTTCACCCGTTGCACCGAAACACCGCCGTCCCGGAAGGCTTTCGTTAGGCTAGAGGCTTTTGACAGTCGCGCCGAAATCCTTCGAACTCGAGCACCTCACGATCGCGCGGAACGAAACAGAACATACGTTATCTCGCTTGGAGAACGTATTTTTCCCTACTGATACCGGTGGCGGTCCGCACCGTCCGTCTAGAGTCGAGCGGGTCTTCAAACGTGTATCGACCACCGAGCACCGACCGACTCGTCGCACCTAGTCGAAGCGCGATAAAAACTCACCACGGACGGGCGGAGGCGGCGAAGAAGAAGACACAGTTGCGCATCGTGTGACCGAAAAAGCACTGCCTGATTCTGCCTCTGCGGATGATACGGTGTGGTGGGTTCTCGATTAAAGTCAAAACTCTTTCGCTTGGAGAGAGAGAATGGGAGAGTGAGATACCGAATTCGATGCAGGCACTCGCGGAAGCCGAAAATCATATCAGCCAGTGGGAAAGATAACAAACCGCGCGCGCGGTCAGCAGTACTCGTGAGTGAGTGACATGTCGTCGCCATCAGAAGAACACCATCGTCGTCGGAGAACGTGGTGAGCGTGAGATATGGAAGCACGATGTTGGGATGGGATTTGGTCGTCAGCTGGGTTGACCGAATGGTTGGTTGGTTGAGCGAAAAAGAGAGACGAAGAGCAAGAGCAAGAGCACACCTGATTGTGAGATTAGATATAAGCATGCAAGGTGGCACGGAGGATGAGTCAGTGATGCCAGATTGGAAGGGTTTTCTTCGTTGCGCAGAAATTTGAATTTCAGCGAGTTTTAGGATATTTCAAAGGTGCCTTTAGAGATTCAAAAATATTCGACTGATTCAATATGTCAATTCAAAATGTCGATTCCACATGCCGATTCTCGCAACTTTGCAGATAATGAAGAAAAGTACACTAACACTTTCTACAATGCTTCTTTTTTTTGCGGAGAAAGAAATTCACGAACAAGATATTGATGTTGTTGCTTTCAACAGCTAGAAATAACTGTTATATATTTCACTCCAACTTCTCGTAATCTCTTATACTTTGAAAATTGTATTGCTCTACAACTTCATACTCGTTTATTGTGCTTCTCACAGCTCTTGTAGGTAATAAGGAATGTATCGAAAATAAGCTATCCACAAACTTTATTTCAAATTATGTTGAAAACCGATATTTTATTCATACAAAAAATTGATCCTCTATTGTGCGAGGTTAAACTTGAACATAATGAAGACCGGATGAAATTTATGTTATTCCTTCACGAATTTTCGAACTTTGGATCGAATGCTCTTCATCAAGTTCCGGACAAGTGTTGCATCGCATTTTTTGACGCTTGAGCCCAATTTTTTTGAACTCCTGCATGTTCCCCTAATCTAGCCTTCACGATTGCCCAGTAACGTTCGATGGGTCGAAGCTGAGGGCAATTTGGTGGATTGATATTTTTCTCAACGAAATCTATACCCTTTTCCGCAAGCCAATTGAGAGTGGTTTAGGGATAGTGAGCCGACGCTAAATCCGGCCAAAACAGTGGAGGTGTACTATGCTTCTTATATAAAGGCAACAATCTCTTCTTGAGACACTCAGATCGATAGATTTTCGCATTTATAGTTCCGGTAGTGTAAAAATGGTTGACTTCAAACCACAGGAACATATTGCTTGCCATACCAGTATCTTTCGACCGAATTTCTCCACTTGAATCAACCTGTCTGCATCGCTCACATCCTCCCCAACGACGGCAGAGCGGTAAAGTATTGTGGACCTGGAAGGGTTTCTGAGTCCTCGTTTACATAGGTCTCAAACGCATGCATCCGGACCCTGCAAAAGACGCGAATACAATTTCCGGGCCCTTGTTGCTGCTCGCTTCTTCTGTTCTGCACTTTGTTTCGAGATTTTCTGCTTCTTGTAGGTCTTCAGGTGGTTTCGCCTCTTGATACGCTGGATCATTCCGACACTCGTTCCTGCTTTTTTGGCCAAATCACGTATTGACATTGATTTGTTCTTCATGATTAGAGATACCACTTTCTGCTCCAGTTTCGGGTTGGAAGAACCGGGTTTTCTGCCTCTTCCTGGTAGCTCATCCAAAGAATACTGTGCTCCAAACTTATTAATGATGGTTTTAACACTCGCATGATGAATTCCAAACCGCTTCGCCAATTTTCGCATAGTAATACCCTTCTCACTTAGCCATGTGTCCAGAACCTTAATTTTCACTTCCTTTTCAATACGCGACATTTTGAAAACGCAGAATTTGAACCGCACAAACAAGTAAACAAAAGAAAGCTGACAGTCAAACGCACAGCATGCAGTGTTCAGAGCATAAAAACCATCACAAATACATGCGTACAACGCAAATGTATGTGGATAGCTTATATTCGATACACTCCTTAATCACCACAAAGATAGACCGGTTTGATTTAAAGGATAGAAATGTATAGTAAATGAACTTGATAGTTTTTGCTAACAAATCAAGGGTGAACTTTGTTATTTATACCCACCCACAGAGCTCACTACATAGCTGCTTTACAGAAACGCATATACTGAATTATTTATTTTTTAAATCCTCGTTTTTCTTGCATATGCGACTGAAATGTGAAGCGTTCATTAGAATTATAATAAATATATATCATTCCTATGAAGTTATCTTACTAGTCACAGTTTAGTTCACAGCACCTGATTAATATGATAATTGCTTATTTTTATAAAGACCCTCATTATTTTCTTAGATACTTTTTACATTGGCTTACCGCTGTTTATTTATATTACAAATGATACTCTAAGGAAATATTCTCATTCTTTCACTATTTTTCTTGGAGCAACTACTTTGAATCACCTTGTTATTTCCTTTATGTTCTGAAATTATTTCTTACAATTCAAAATTACACATGATGGCAAGGATACAGCCGCTACACGACAGCTTTTTTCCTCTGTTCGGGACGTAATCCACTGTGACCAGTAATTTGATCTATTGTGATATATCCTGTATCCTTTGTTTAGTGCATGTTGAGTTACTTCATCACTATTGAGAAACGATGATGTATTCAGTGTTGGGAATCTAGGAGATTTTAAAATAAACATTTCATTTATTCACTTTTATAAAAATTTTAAAATAAAACACTGAAACATTTTTTTTAAATTATCACTAGAAAACGCGATACCAACAACGATATTATTTCCTACTTCGTTTAAAGGTAGTCAAATTGGTGTTGTGTTGCATAGTGAGTTGTTTTTGTGATGAAAGAATAAAAAAGGAATAAACAGCCATGAATATCCGTTTCCTTGATCCCTGTCAAGGAAACCCTCCTGAATTTGAACCAAAACATGGATTTTATTTTTTGGCAAAAATGAAAGCCACATATTCGTAGAATACATGAGTAGAAGGATTTATTGATACGATGAATATTTATTGAATGGCAGCGTCTCAAACACACCTGTCTCACGTGCGCTTTTCGTTAAAACTTTTGAACGCGTTTTTCTCGAAACCATGAAAAATTGGCATTGATAATTAATTATTTATAATTTTTAGACACGGTTAAAATAGAAAAAGGAACGATAAATTAAACTTTTCAGTTCAAATGATGCAATGAGTTTGAGTTTAAATTGTCTAAAATTTAATTTAAACCGTAGTAAATTTTATTATCTTTCAGTAAAAATTTTGATCGACTCACACACATTGCTGTTTGACGAAATTTTGATCGGAACACCCTTTAATTCGGACTAGGGTTCGGTGGTAGATCTGATACCTCATAATGCACCACGAAAAGGTGATCTACCAGCGACACGGGTCACGACAGCTTCTGTCCATATCAATTATGCAAGGAATTGCCTGCCACTGATTATGGAATGGTTCGTCTAATGTAGAAAATGGTTCCTCTTTCTCTGTGCCATCGCCGACGAATCGATTAAGGATCGTCATTGGTGCTTTACGGCATGCCTGCTGATGGGATCACTGTGCCACAGAGCTGCTGTTATAGCTTCATTTCTTGAAGATGAAGAAGAGGATGATAGTCATGACGGTATCTCAGTGAAGCGCAACCCTAGAGGGACTAAAGAGTGGATCAGTAATCAATGACATGCTCTGGGATATCCCAGAATGGCCCTTGGTTTGTCCAGCGATTCCGAACGCAGTTCCCTACTTTCGAGGATTACGGAGTGTTCCATTCAGTCACGCCTTTTGGTCGTCCAGAATTGAGAATGCCACCAAAGAAGAGTTATGCTCTGTTACCAACAACGCATTCGATTTGAACGAAGGCAAACTTAAGGCAAACCTCCGAAAACTAACCTACACGGTCGTTTGCAAAAACCCATTAATGAGTGAAAAACACCCATTTTCGCTACAGTGCCTCTCCCATTTAATGGGTAAAAGCAGTCTTTGTCTACAAAATGGGTATTTAGGATATGTGTCCCTTGATTCAGCCTATTATGCAACCATCGATTACATTTTTGATTATAACTCTTAAAGTTTTCAAGCTGAAGGCGAGATTCAACTAGTTATACACTTGCTAAGATATGTTTGATAAGACATTTGGTAGTTTGTGCCACGAAAAATAACGCAACTCTTTTTATAAAGTCAGAAACTTTCAAGGGATGTGGATTTAATGTCGGTCTACAGGCACCAAATTGGGTCTATTCGTGGATGCAACTTCGTCCCATTCGATGGATTTATTACTAAGTGCAGTCTTTGTACGGTTTTTTTTCTTCTTATTCTATTAATTAAGGCATTACCAGCTGTATTCGCTCTACTTAACACAAAATTCCACAAACTAAACTAAAGTAAAACTGCTTTGAAACACATAACTGATGTTCATATATGATTTACTAGCCATTCAATAATGAAAACATTATAATTCACTAAACAACGGCTTAGTTCCTTCGGTTTGTGTTTAGATGAGCAACTTCAATATAAGCAACCGCAAACACATGCCTTTCCACTCGAAATTTTACCAACAACAACCTTTTTACTACGTTATTGATACAACAAGCTCTAGTTGGGAACATACAAAAAAATATGTCCCCAACATTGGGTCTAAGATTTTCTTGTAAAATCATTGTTATTTTAGCAATGTGAACAGTTAGTTTGTAACGTGAAACTGTTTTCTGTTCATCCAGGCGGCATTACTTGCTTTATGGATTCAATTAAGCCAAATTTAGATCACTCGAAGATATTGTAGTTCATCTGTTCAGCTTAACCAGTGAAATCATGATGCCCCAAAAGTTCAAGAAATCGATAATCACGCGGAAGTGAACAACTATATGTTGATTAATATTGTCTCAATTGCTTCGGATTACATCGGTCATTCTAATAGCAACATGATTTTGTTGATTATTGCTGAATTAATGACTTATTTGGTAACATAGGCCGAATGAAGGAGCTAGGCTAACATTACATCCCCTTACCCTATTCACCCATTTCCCCAAAATGGGTAAAATATTACACATTTTTGTGTGTAGATTATTTAGCAGTTTTTTAAATTGTAAATTCATGGTTTTCATGGTACTTAATGATAAAATAAAAAAATTAGACATACAATACTTTTTACTAGTCTTTATTCGTGCCTACGGAATCTATCAAAAAATCAATATTTCTGCGTCCAACTTCTTTCTAAGTTCCTCCATGTTCCGTGCACACAAAGCGGTTGTTAACGCAAGTTTTTACAATTGACGATCTGGAAGCATAATTTCAAAGCATTAGATTCTTATCTACAAAAACTATCATTTGTCTTACTTGCGTTATTCCGAGAGTGTATTGTTTCAAATATTATGTTAGGTTTTATAAAATTAAAAAATGAAACAAGCTGCGCTTTCCACCAAAGATGCACTCGATACGCTTGGTTTATGAACTTTTTTCAGCCATTAATGTGTGAAAATATACCCATTTTTTTATTGTATAAGGTTTCCTCGAATGGGTTTTTTTACCCATTGCATGATTGAGAATTCCCCATTTAATGACAGACGGGTATGCTATTTGAAAATGAGTGTTTTACCCATTAATGGGTTTTCGCAAACAACCGTGTACACGGGCTGGGAGTAATCAGTTCCTAAATCCAGCTTCATCTCAGCAAAGCATTCCAGTTTTCCCAGCTCGAATGCATGTCAATTGTTTATTGGGATAGAGACAACCTGGTGAAATTGAGTGACGTTGATCAACAGATGCCGATGGCGAACAGCAAATAGAAGGACTGATGTTTTCAACAATCCATTCCAAGGGGAACACCATTAGCTGGTCCACCAAGTGTTCGCAAAATGATTGCCAGATTTTTCGGGAATTGCCTATTTCAGAAGAAGAATTTCAGAACGGTGAAGGCATCGAAGTTTCTCAAACAACCAACAGGGAGATTGGGTAAACGTGACAACGTGACGATTCATACAAAAAAAATTGAAGGTCCATACAAAAAACGTGAAACGTCAAAGTCATTTTTTGCGTGACGTAATTAATGGACGTTCCCTAACTGTGCGTCCAAAGTTACCTCCAATCAAAGAGATATTCGGCACTTTTACCAAATAAGGATAAGGACTGCCACCACGATATCAGAGGTGTCTGTACCAATCCTGATGGATGAAATTAAGTGCAAAGTTCGAAAAATGGAAACAATTATGTAAATACCTGTAATACCTACACAGAATTTTTTTTAAAGCAGCGCGTAAAATTTCCCTCGTTTAATTTCAAGTCAAAGGAGGCGTTAACAACGCAATTGTTTGTAGTCTTTGATGCACCATACAACAATGTTTGCAATCTTTCATACACAGGCTTGATTCAGGCGTTATCTGGCTTAAATTTACATAAATATCCCATTATTTTCTGCCTAATCTAGCATTAACCCCTCTACCCCCCCCTTCGATAACGCACAAAATTCAATGTTTCTCTTTATCTATCTAATAACTTATCAATCTAATGTGTATGTGAATTGTAAAATCATATCCCATGAATATGATTCAAAGAACTGAGTTATTTACAGTTATTAAGAACATATCTAGTTTGTTTATTCATGTAACTTAGCTCTTTTAATACCGGTTCCTCGAAAATTACAAACCAATTGAAGAAATCATCAACAGCATCAGACAGATGAACCGTTCTTCTACGTATTAAAAACATGTGGTTGTAGAATTGTTTTGCCATTAGCGAGCAATCTTCATTGGAGGAGCATGGTGCCGTTTATAATCGAGGTCACTTGTTTCTTGCGCAAAAGGATCTGCAATTTTAAATTGAATCCATGACTTAATGTATCATTTGTTCTGCTCATCTTGAAGATTAACAAATAAATTGAACGTCGTTTGAGTCACAGGAAAGGTTTCAAAATTTTCCTTTCGGTTCGCTTTGTAATCGGAAGAGTGATTCACATTGTTGATGATATATTTATATTACATCAAACACAGAATGAATCACGATGAGTTCGAAAATAGGCAATTCCCTTCAATATTTGCTAGACTGCTATTTAAAACTAGATTTCCACGAGCTTCACAAGTGCTCACTAGATACCTATTCATCGAACAATCGAACCATCGAAAGCAAAATTGTCATATCCAAAAGCCCAAATACATGCATAAGCTTTGACCCACCCTAACAACTCTATCCCTGCTGACATCAAACGTCATCCGTATTCATCAAGCCCATATCAAGCCAAGGTAGTGAATTGATCAAACCACCCAGGTTAAGCCTTATGCAAAGAATTACGCATCTCCGTCGTCGTCGTCGTCGTCGTCTGCTACAACACTCATCCAACTCTGCTACCGACTTAATCTACTTCGCTAATCGGCACCCGAAGATAACAATATTTGACCGCGCATTATGGCAATCCTCGGCACTTGAATCGCGATGGGGGTAAACATTCGCCCATTATCCATCAGCTAGCCTAGAAACTAGGAAAACAGCAAATTTCGGACGCGTCGACCGTGACTGAAACGTGATTTGCGATTTGCCTGTCCGAACCGGCGAAAAAACAAGTTCACAGTTCGATACATCACTGGCTGCAGCAACAACAACAACAATGGGTAATCAGTCAATTTCAATGCCCTCCATTTATAATTTCGAACGATTGCTGGCTGGTGGGCTGCTGACTGAGCGGGCAAAAAAAAAATTGTGAACTTTTGCCCATATCATCATCATCGGATCGGTTCATTTAGAATTTTCGCCTTTGCATTATTTCGGTTGCTTCTCGCGCCAGGTTTTATGACTTCGCTGCTTACGAGCTTATGTGGGGGGGGTCGAGTTGTGGGAAAAAAATACCTGCCTTCCTGTTATTGAGTCACACAGAAAAAAAGCTCTCGGAACGTTGGCTGACTGATGGCATGCTGAGTGAAATAACAACAACCGGCCATCATCAGAGCGCTTGGATGGTTGTTCGCTTCGTCGGGATCCAGTTGTGAGAGTGAGTGTCGGACGGGTGCGCGAATATCCGAAGCGCGCCCGCATTCGGGTTGTGGGATCCCAGCAAAGCGAGAAATGAGTGTTGCCCTAATTTCCGCGCGTGCGAGAGAGAATGAGTGACAGTGGGAGAGTCTGAGTGGAGTACGCGAAAGGCGGAAAGATTGATTTTTCTCACCATCAGGGTAGCGAGAGAGTGGATGGAGTTTCGTTGATGCACTTGGCATTTGGTGCACCATGCGACTCCATTCCATAGCGGTGTTCGGCGTGAATTAGTGTTTGGAGATTTCGATCGTCAAAACTCGAGTAGAAAATTGAACACTAACATTTATTGGCTCTTGGATATAACTTATTGTATCAAAAAAGCAACAAGAGACAATAGCCATAGATAGCTGATATATTTGATGATATTAATTGCTACAAATCATGCCAATCGAACCAACCACTGTTGAAGGAATGTTTCGCAAATGCATAACATGAAAGCTAGTGCATTTCCGACTGACTTGTTTGTTAATGAGAAATCTAATCAACGATGTAGACTGCAATCATCGATGAACGGTATTTTTTTATCGAGTTAAACCAAATAGAACACGATAATAATGCCTATCTTCAGGTATAGGCATCTCAGTGGCAAAGTCTGTGTTTGTAATTGCAAAACGTATCATTTCTATTGACTAATATCTTTAAGTGTAGGTGGATGGCAGTTGTGTTCCCTGCAAATTTAAGGTAAGATTGATTATCATGCGGTTAAGATCACTGTTATCATCCATGACGGATACTATCGAGCAGTAAATTACATGAGTATAACATAATTCTGAAGTACAACATAATTCTGAAAATCGTATTCAAACATACACCTTTGTCTGTAGCCATTTTAAAAGGGCTTTTTGCTCTATTTGAACTTTTCAATCGAGCTAATCTTCTTAATCATACTGGAATATTAGAATGCCTCTATCTACTTGTACAATTGAATTGGGAATTGATAATTGAAACATGCAATTGACCGGAAATCCCAAAACGCTGATTCCACACATAGATTTAAGTGAGATTGGAAGGGGAATTCAACTGAACCATCAATTCAAATATTTATATCGTCAAAATTAATTAGGCTCGAGCTAACAATTTGTGGAGTTTTTATCGACTGAAATCTTAAAAGTTATTTCCGCCCTACGGTATTCGATACTGTCAATTCCATGAGTACCTGTTAACCAACTTTCATATAGTATTTCGTCTCCCAAAGTTTTATCATTTTGTTGCTCTTGTAGGTTGATACAGTGAAGATACAGTGACGGACAGTACAATAAGACCAAAGCCTGATTTTCATACAAAAAAGTCATGTTAGGGGGCTTGCCTTGCATTTTCTCGAGAACCAATTGAGCTGAAATTTCGGCTGTGGTTCAGAAGGAGCCAAAATTCTCATCTGCATTAAATACATCATTTTACATTCACCACTTTAAAAGTTACAGACACCGCATATGACAAAACAATAAGACCATTTTTTTAATTCAATAAAGGATGCTGGATTTTGGGGATCTTAAATTGGATTATTGATGCACGGGTCATTTTAATATCTGTATACTTTAGATTATAACTCACATTCATCAATATGGCCTAAACTATGGTTATCAAAATGTGGTCTTAGTTTTATTCGTAGGTGGTTAATGAAAAATTATGAATTTATTAAAGATGAAAATTCAGGTTATTTCTAGGCTATTGCCAAAATTTCAGTTCAATTACTTCACGGGAATGTGTAAGACAAGCCTCCAAACATGACGTTTTGTATGAAAATCAAGCTTTGGTCTTACTGTATTGTCCGTCACAGTATATTTCATCAGTCTTCTAATGAGTTCAAAGCATCGAAGCCTTTTGCTTCTGAACTAAGCACTTGATTGATTTAGGAGCAATTTGTTACGCAATAGGTTAAGAACTCTTATATCTGTATAATACAAAATATGCACATAGATTGAATCCAGATTTTTATGGTGCCCTGGCGAAACTAAATTTTCAAACTAAAGGAAGACATAAACTAGATATACGAGATATTCAATCGTTCGAAATCGTTTAATTTTGCAAATACCTCGGAAGAACTGCATCAACAGGGATTATAGGGAGGATTGAAGGTCAAAATTAACATTGATCTCAAACTTCAGAGGGTATACTAAACATCCTATACATCTATTAAACTCGATTCCTTGCTTATAAAACAAACAATGGCAACTCATCTTCCTCTTCCTCTTCCTTTTTTTCTTCCTCTTCCCCTTCCTCTTCCTCTTCCTTTCCCTTTTCCTTTTTCTTCTCCTTTTCCTTTTCCTTTTCCTTTTCCTTTTCCTTTTCCTTTTCCTTCTCATTTTGATTTTCATTTTCATCTCTCATTTCCTGTCCTCTCCTTATCATCCCCTTACACTTCATTTTACTCTTCTTCTTCTTCCGTTGCCTTCATTTTTACTCTTTCTCTTCCTCTCTTTCTTTTTCGCTTTAGTTCGCTCTCTATTGCTCTGTGCTCTTCTGGATATCTTCCTGTTTTTACTTTTCTTTTTTCATTTTCTGCAGTTTTCTTCGTTTCCTCATTTTTCCCTGTTGCAATTTTCTTCGTTTCCTCATTTTTATATTTTTATTTATCTTTATTTTCTTATTTTACACTTCTAATTGTTTTGCATTGTGGTCTTTTTTTTTCGTTCTTACTGTTCTCATTTTATTTTACTACTCTCCTGTTTTTTTATCAATTTCATTTAATTTATGATACTTATTTCAAGTTATTTGTTCAGTTTCAGGTTCATTTTCATTCTCTTTCCTCATATAATTTTTACTACACTCCGTGTCCTATTTGTTAATTTTCATTTCTAGTTTCGATTTCAATTTCCGTTCCTTTTCCTATTCCTGTTTTTTTTCCTGTCTCTCTGTTGTCTTTCATTTACTCTTCCACTTAATCTTTCTTGTCTTTTTCTCTTCCTCTTCTTCTTTTTTTGATTTTTATTTTCCTTTGTGTTCCAATTGCAGCTTTTGTTTTCTTTTCACTTTCTATTTTGTATTTAATTCTTTTTTTTTTGTTTTTATTTTACCTCTGGCAGTTCTTTTCTGTTTTCTCTACTTGCTTTCTGGCGTTTTTCTTTCTTTTTCATTCATTTTTGCTTTGGATTGTGTTTCTTCTTCCTTCCGTTTTTACTTTTTCTTTTCACCTTCTTAATATAGGATTACTACTCTTTGTGTCGTTTTTCCTCATTTTCTTTTCATTTTAAGTTTAAGTTTATTGTGAGGTTAAGTTCCAGTTGGAGTTCTAGTTTCAGTTTCAATTTCGATTCTAGTTTCAGTTTCATTTTAAGTTTCAGTAACAGTTTCAGTGATTCATTTCATTTAAATTTTCATATGAATTTTCATTTTAATTTTTATTCATTAATTACATATACCTCTTTATCTTCCATTTTGTTTCTCCACCTTTCCCTTCCTTTTCATCCTCACTTTCTCCTCCCCTTTTTTCCCCTCTCGTTTTCTTGCTCTTTGTTTCTCTCTCTCTTCTTGTTTCTTTTTCTAGTTCTATTTATCGTTCTAGTTCTATTTATCTCTTTTGCCTCCTCCTTCACTCTACCTTCGTTTCCCATTTGTTATCCTTTCTACTGTCCTTTGCTTTTCCCTCTTTTTGTTTTGCTTACATGCAACAGTTCATATCCGTTTCCTCTTCATTCTTTCTTTCTTTGTATTTCTCTTCCTCTTATAATTCTCTTTGCATTGTGTTTCTCCCGTCTTTGAATTTTACTTTCAGTTTCTTTTTATAATTATTTTTATTTTTATAATTATTTTTCGTTTGCTTGTCATTTAATCTTGGATTTAAGTTTAAGTTCATGTTAAAGTTTCAGTTTGAGTTTCAGTTACAGTTTCATTTTCGGATTCAGTTCCAGTTTCATTTTCCATTTCTCTTCCTATTCTTTTCACTTTTACTCTTTCTCTTCCCATTTCTCTATTCCCCTATCCCCCTTTTCTTTGTCCCTCTTTGTTATTCTTATATCTTTGTCTACTTTTCATTATCTTTCTCTCTCTTCCATTACTGCTTCCTTTTTCTTTTGTTTCTTTTTTAATTACCTTTCCCATTTCTGTTCCGTTTCTTCTACTAGCTATGTTTTTTTAACCTTCCTTATTCTCTTTTCCCGCTGCCCTGATCTTTTAAATTTTTTCCCATTTTCTCGATATTAATTTTCCTTTCTATTTCTTCTTTTTCTTTTTGGTATTCTCCGTGCCTTTTATTTATGATTTTATTTTCATTATTTTTTTCATTTATAATAAAAATTTTAATTGACAGTTTCAGTTTCATTTCAATAAATTTTCATCTTCTCTCCTCATTTATTTTTTACTCCTCTTATATAAGAGATTTTATTTTAAGGTTCAGTAACAGTTTATTCCACTTTCTCTTTCTTATTGTCCCTTCCTCTTTATATTTCTCTAGAAAATATTCTCTCATTTTTCACTGTTTTTTCCGCTTCCATTTTTTAAACATGTTTTGCTTATTCTCTTTTCCAGTTCTTTTACATATCCTAACTTTCATTTTTTTACACATAATTTTTCCTCTTTTTAACTCCTCTATGCTTTTTCATTTTCTTTTCGTTCTTTACACTAATCTTCGTGTCCTAGTTTTTCATTTAAATATCGTTTTGGATTTCAATTCTGATTTTACGTTTCAGTATCATTTGCAGTTCCAGTTTCAGTTTCCATTCCTTTCCCTTCTCCCATTCTTTATTTTTGCAATTTTTCTCTTCCCCTTTCTCTTACCCTATCGTTTCACCTTTCTCGTTCCCTTTCACTTACTCATCGACATCCTTTTTCTTCTTGTTTTCCCCTTTTATTTTTCTTATTTCTCTAACTCTCTTTTTTTCTCTATGTTCATTTCGCTTTATCTTTCTTATGCACTCTCCATTTTTCTGACTTCCTTTTCTACTTCCGTTGATTTTTCCTTTTTGTTTTATTTTTTCTCTTTTCTTTATCTTCTACAGTTCTTCTCCGTTTCCTCTGCTTCGTTTCTTTCTCTGTCTCTCTTTTTCTCTTTTTTTTACCTATCTTTGCTTTGCATTGCGTACCTTTTTCCTATCATTTTTACTGTTCTTTTTTTTCCAAATTTTCGTTTTACTACTCTCTGTGTTCTCTTTTAACATATGAAGTTTAATTTTCAGTTTCTGTTTCTGTTTTAGATTGGGTTTCAGTTTCGTTTAAATTTTCTTCTTTTGCTTTCTTCATCACCTTTTTTGTATTCTTCTTCTTCCCCTCTTATTTTGTCTTCTTATTTGCCTCTCTTTTTTATTATTTATCTTTCTTTTCCCTTTCATTGCTCGCGCTCTTGCTTTCTCCGCTTCTCTTCCTCTTACTCTTCCTTTTACTTTCGTTTTTCATGTTTTTAGTTTCTCTCTTATCTTTTTCTTTACCTTTCATAGTTTTTGTTCCGTTTTTTCTACTTTCTGCCTTTCTCTATCTCTTTATTATTCTTTTTTCAGTTTAGTTTCAGTTTAGACTAAAAAATAATAATTAAGTTTTAGTTACATTTATGTTTCAGTTACCGTTTTTTTGCCTATTGATTGATTGTTTTTTTGCCTATTGAAAGTATTGATAGTTCCGCATAAGGCAACAGCAGGCTTTGAAATTAAAAGATACAGGTTTGAAAACGAGCGGAGGGCATTTGAACGGTAGTATCCGATCTGGCACATAATCTTTTACCAAGCTACTCAGTGTAGGGTAGGCAGGGGGAAGATACCCTCTTGACTGATATAAGAATGTGCAGCCGATCGTGCTCTTATACTACCTATTGTTCTGATCTAGTCCTAGCGATTTTTCCGTCTCCCAATAATGCCTATCATGGGTGAGAAATTATCTACAGCTGAAGGGTTTATTTTCGGTATGTACCGACTATTTCACATACATTCAATTTTTTTTAAGTTTCCACTACTTTATTTCATTCTTTATCTTAATCTTCCTTTTCCACTCCTTTTGCTTTGCATTTCCTTTCGTTTTTACTTTACCTTTCTCTTTCCCCTTTTTTTCAGTACTACTCCTCTTTTTCTCAAGCGTTCCCATTTTCTTGTCAATTTATTGCAGTATATTGGTTTTGTTCCCTTTTTCTTTCTTGTTTGTTTTTTTTTTATTTCCTTGATTATCGATATTTTCAGCCCTGGGCTGGTACATATTTGTAACTTTTTTGTAACGTGAGAGGTATGGATGCTAACCACTGAGCCGGACTCGCCCACGTCATTGATAATCCCTTGCTTCTTCTTCTTACTTTTATCCATACTCTCTCCTTCCAGTTCGCTCCTTTTCCTCAGATTCCACCTCATAATCATCACCTTCCTCCTTCTCTCCCTCCATCGCATTCTTCTAATTCTATTCCTCTCATCTCTTTCTCTTCCTTCTATTCTTCTTCCTTTTCCTTTTCTTCAATATTTCGTTTCATTTTTCATTTTCTTTTTTTTTAGGTTATTTCGCGTGGAACTTTATTTTTACTGTAACTAAACTATTAACGATGTTCACCATTATCAGTACTATTTTGAATAGTTCATTTATATTTGCTTAGGCTAAAGTAGCAACTCATACATCTATCCCTTGTCATTATCAAACTGAACGAGCGATGCTTTCGTCGAAGATGTAAGGTTGCCCAAATTTGAAGTCTGTGATTGAAAAATATTGTGCACTCAATGAAATTAACATACAAATCATTATTATCTAACACCACCATTTATTTGTGTTATTTTTAATAATTGATAAACTAGCAAACTGGTGCACTTTTCTTGGTGGAATGGAGCAATTGGAACCAAAAAAAACTTAGACTAGCCTGAACTAGCCCCTCTTTTCCTCATCCTATCTGTTTGACTTAATTAGGCTTTAAAAACCACTAACCCGTTTTGTTAAGAGTTGCAACACAGGCTGGGTGGTAAAGAATCTCCTTTCAAAAACGAGATTGAAGAATTGGTTAAAAGGGATGCCCTAATGATTGGAGAGTACCTAACAAACAATAGTTTGTAACAATAGAAGTTATTCAGCATCCCAGAATAAAAAGAAAAAACATTGTTTGAACAAGCAGTTATTCAGCTGCTTGTTGGGTACAGTTCGCCCGTTATCTACAAACCGTTAGGAACTGGGTACCATCCTACTAATCTTATCATTTATTTCATAAAATAATAATAGGTATAATATGCACTTTTCATTCTCAGAAGGGTTGGGGACGTACGCGATAAACGAATTTTCGGCATTGTTGAAAAATCGTGGTCATATTACAATACCATAACAATATCAACAGTACCATAACATGAGACAATTTTCGAACTTGGGTTGATAATTTCCTTACCACATTTGAAATCACATTGAAAATCAGTAATGTATGGTAATTCCAAGTATTTAGCAGCTCATCGAACGAATTTGTTCAACGTTTCATGTTCATGGTGAAGTTTCTTAGGTAATTTTACTATATAAAATACTCAAGATTATTATACCATCATACTACCACTTAGGCATGCACTACCTAATGGAAATGCCAGTTCATCGCTCGTTCGCAGCATTTACATCATAACAACTCACCCGCGTGCGAATCCCACCTGAGTTGAAACGATTTTTTACCCCTGCAAATATGCATTTTCTTCTTTACCCTTCCGATCCTAGAAGGCCACGGCCACCAGTTGATCCGAATGGCAACGGGGATAAACCCGTTCAACCATAACACAACTGTCGGATGGCATTTGCGTTTGCGTTATCTGCGAAGCGAGTCACCGAGGGAAGCACAAGTTACAAAACATTGTCGACTGGAATTGGTTCAATTTCGGCAAACAAGCTCTTCGCTCCTTCCTGGGTCCTTCGGAACTGCGTCTGGGAAGCGAGGGTGCCCCCCCCCCTCCCCGCTTTTTGGATGGCAACTGTGCGCCGAAGGAAAGGAGGAAGGCAAAACAGCACGTTCGGTCCGTATATAACATTGATAAAGCTGCACGTGTTTCCTTCGCAGTCCTTGTCGTCATCGTCGTCGCTGGTGGAATAAGTCAAGGACTCACCTGAACCTTTTTTCTACTTACGTGCCACTTAGCTTATTTTAGAAGTATTAAAGCGACCGAAACCGTGAAAAACACTCTGCTGAGTGTTCCTGCTTTCAGACGTTGTTGTTGTTGTTGTTGTTTTTGCTCCGTTTGCAGCTCCGAGACTAACCTAAAAGTCCCGGAAGCATGTCGCATTATCATATTTTAAATTCAACGTAACAATAATAGTGCTCTCTTTTTCTTCTCTCCAGGATGACTGACGGCGAAAGTACTTTGTATGCAGATAAACAAGCGAGGGAAAGAACAGTTTGACTGGATGTTGGATGCATTGTCTTCTACCATTTTTTTCTTTCTACTTCGGTTTAACTTCAGCTCTTGTGAACTTTACTTTGAAGCGCATTACAGTTCACTCAGTTATCGCGACCTGCACCAGCCCGTGGTGTGGCATTTAAATATAACACATCAAAGCCACATTTGATGTTCGCGAGAGAGAAAAAAAAGTCCTCAGCTACAATCCTAAATACCATTACCATTTACTCGCCCACACTCGACCCGGGTTAATCTGCAACCAAAGCCCACCATCTTGGTCGTCGTCACTTCGGGGTGCCTCCGAGTCACAAAAGAGCTCGGAAAGTAATTTTCATCTCCATTTCAAATGAACCTCAAAGCACCAGCCAGGCAGGGTCAGGTGTAGGTGAAAGTTCAGGATTTTGTACCGCCCCTTCCCCTTAATACCTGTAGGTATCCGTAAACTTGTCCCATTCGGTGGTCGGGGTTGGTTGTTTGTTTGTTCACCTCGTGCCTCCCATCCCGGCGGGGGGTCAAAATTGGCCAACAAGCGGAAAATTAATCAAAATCTTATGTTTTCGTTATGAATCAGCCTTCAGGCTCAGGCGGAGATCCTCCGGGAGGGATACGTGATTTCAAATGACTGTATTTATTACGTTCTTGTGTCCTGGGCCCAGGCTGGGAAATGTCCGTTTGGTGGAGTTGTTGTTGTTGTTGTTGTTGTTTTACTTGCCGGAAGAAAGTTTATCCTTTTGAGATTGGGAGTTAAACTCGACACTAATCCACATATGGTGAGATCCGTTCGTTCTAATTAAAAGCAATTTAAAAAAAAAATCTCATAATTTGATATGAGCATCAGCAAGATTGACCATCCGCGGTTGTTACTCCGTTATTACCTGTAATTACTCAGAAAACCAACAGATGATTCCTGGTACTAACATACATCCTCAATGTGTAAAAACTGTTGATCCATACCAAGACAATACCGGCCCTGCCCGTATGCAGGTTATTGGGGCGTTTCGGAGTTTTTTGTCTGAGCATGGGCTAGTCTGCTTCGCCCCTTGATGACCGAAAGAATTCGCCCACGCAACCATCCATTCCGGACCGACGCACAGTGGCACAATTCTGGAAAACGACGGTCAAAAACATTTTCACCCTTATGACATAATTTAATCGAGTAGGTGTCTTCAGAAGAGTTGTTCAAAATGTTATTCCGCATCTTTTGAAAAAAAACACGCCTAACCTTTCATAAGGGCTTAACTACACTTACTTTCAAATTCAAACTTTTTCCAGCTACGAGATAACGGGTTGTTGTCTTGGATAAAGTTGTAAAGGGCGAATACGAAATTATTGCGACACCGGAAATGTCATGCCAATTTTCTTATAATGTTTAGAATCAAACCAAAATTTTAGGGTAGTTTTAAACATATATTTACTTCAAAAATCAAAAGAAAAGTTAATCGATGGAGCCTTGAGTGTAAAATTGAACGCATTTTCGCTTGATGCCCTCCATCAAAGTCTTTACAGTGTCATCCGGTACCAGTTTCTCAGTTTTTTTCCCATTTTCTTAACATGTCCTTCTCGTCTTTGACTGTCTTCTTGCTCTTCCGAAGTTCCCGCTTCATCATTGCCCAGTACTGCTCCACCGGGCGCAGCTCCGGACAGTTTGGTGGATTCATGTCCTTTGAAACAAAATTGGCCAGAATTGGCCTCATACCACTCCAGGACACTTTTAGAATAGTGGCATGATGCCAAATCTGGCCAAAATAGCGGAGCTTCGTCGTGCTGCTGCAAGAACGGCAAAAGGCGCTACTCGAGGCACTCAGATTTGTAGATCTCGCCATTTACTGTGCCCCTTTGTCACGAAAGGCTCACTCCTCAGTCCGCAAGAGCAGATGGCCTGCCAAATGAGATATTTGGAGGCGAACTTCGACATTTTCTTCTTCTTAAATTTGTCGTTCACATAGAACTTGCTCTTGCCGGTGAAAAACTCCAACCCCGGAATTTGCTTAAAATCGGCTTTTATATACGTTTCGTCGTCCATCACACAGCAGCCATATTTTGTCAGCATCTTCTCGTAGAGCTTCCGTGCCCGAGTTTTAGCCGTCGATTGTTGCCACTCATCGAGGTTTGGTAAGTTCTGTACCTTGTATGTATGTAGTCCAGCTCTCTTCTTTGCATTCTGGACGTAGCTCTGCGACATGCCGATCTTTTTAGCCAAATCACGGCTTGAGACGTCTTTTTGTTCTCCGGTCCCGGTTTTCTTCCAGCTCCTTTGCCGTGGTCCAACGTCAACCGCTCCTGGATCCGCTTTAACACTCTGGAGACGGTTGAATGGTGAATGTTCAACATTTTTCCCAACTGCCGGTGCGACAGATCAGGAAATTCCAAGTGTTTGGAAAGAATTTGTTCTCTCGACTCGCGTTGGTTCACCTCCATTTTCGTTGAATCGAAAAACACGACTTCGAGTTTGACAGCATGTAAACAATACACATCAATGAAAAAATGTGCAAAATTTGGTTGATTTTTATCCAATGGTAACTTGCTTCGCTCACTCACGTGTAGGTACAGTCTTTCATTCAGACATCGAATAAGCCCTATGTAGGGAAGGATGGTACAAAACGCACCGTTAATAACTCATAACTAGGGATTAAAAGCTGAAATTTACGAACAAGTTATTGAGTATGGTGCATTACGATGTTTTCGTTGTAGATCAAATGTGATTTAAATTCAAAACGATGATATTTCATGATTTTTTAAACCTTTTCCAATTTGATCCCCAAACCGACACCGGGGTAAAACGCCTGTTTAATTGCTCAATATGCACTCCAAAATAGGGGTAAGACGCACCATAACACTGGGATATGATGCACCACATTATTGGGATAGCATGCACCGCTTGTAAAAAGTAAAAACACTGATATAAAAAGTTACTCATTAGAGGTGTAAAGTTGAAACATATCGCCACGTCCTCTTTGCTCTGTTTAGTACTCAAGCAGCCTATGGGTATAGAATAAAGACGTTGCGCAAAACGTTGTGATATGTTGCCAACTACTCATTATATACACGCTTAGAAAAAAGTACCCAAAGGAGCAGTTAAGTGTAGGAAGCCCGTTGGTTATAATTGTGTTTAGACCATTGGGTTCAAATTACTTACTTTTGGGTAGAATTTTACCAGAAGTAACCCAGACAACCAAAGTACATGTATATTGCAAGTCGTTTTTATGATATACAAACATATATGTATGAAAACAAATCGTATAGAATGCAAAAATATGGCTTATGCATGCAAAAGTGGAGGCAACATAGGGTATGTGTCCCTTGACTCAGCGTAATATGCAACAATTGATTACATTTTTCATTGTAACTCATAAAGCAATTGAGCTGGAAATAGCTATACACTTCCTAAGATGTGTTCAATTAGCCACTTTGTAGTATGTATCACGAAAAGCTACACAACTCGTTTTATAAAGTCAGAAACTTTCAAGGGATATGGATGTAATGTCGGTCCACCAAATTGGGTCTAACCATGGATGCAAGTTCGTCCCATTCGATTGATTTTTTTGTAAAATGCAATCTTCGTACGGGTTTCTTCCTGATTTTCTGATGCAAGGCATTCCCAGCTGTATTCGCTCTACCCAACAAACAATTTCACAAATCAAACTATACTTAAACTGCTAAGAAACACATAAGTGATTTTTACATATGATTTAGCGGTCATTCGACAATCAAAAGATTATAATTCACTCTACACAGATTTTGTTCCTTTAATTTGTGTTAAGATGAGCCATATGAACAACATTCAACCGTAACTCAGACATTGTTATTGTAAATGTTACCAATAACAACATTTGTACTACGCTATTCATACAACAGGCCATATTTGGGAACATAGAAAAAAAATATGCCCCTAGCATTGGGTCCACCGTTTTCTTGTTAAATCATTCTTATTTTACCAATGTGATCTGTAAGTTTATAACATGTGACTATAGTCTGTACATCTTGGCTGCATTATTCGGTTCATAGGTTCAATTTCGGCAAATTTAAATCATTCAAAGATCGTATAGATAATCTGTTCACCTTAACCAGTAAAGTCATGGTGTCTAAAAAGTCAAGGAAATCGAAAACTGCGCGGAAGTGAACTACTATAAATTGATTAATTATGTCTCAATTGCTTTGAAATAATTATACAATTGCGGTCATGCTGATAGCAACATGATTTTGTTGATTATCGAAGAAATAATGATACATTTGGCACATAGGCCGAATCAAGGAGCTAGGCTAACATTACATCCCGTTACCCTATTAACAAATTTGTTTGTTTTCTTAAACGAGTTGATTTGATATCGTATGCGATTGAATATGTAAATTCGATTTAAAAGGATTAGCGATGTATATACCATTTAGTTTGTGACGCAGTACGATGAATAAATGACACATCGTACAGAATTTGCACACTTTACGATTAAACTTAAACATAATAAGATAAAGGTCACAATTAATTGCGATTTTGACGAAAAATATTGGAATATACGATATAATTTGAACATTGTTATACGACTTGTGGTTGCCTGGGAAGTTATTTATACCCAAGGTTGACTTTATACACTTTGCCGCTCTACTGGGTATTTTTTTCTAAGCGTGTAGACGTATACATAACACCACCGTGCGTTCTGCCCCGGTTTTAGTATGGCATGGTTTTGTCTAAATATTCTGAAAATACGCTGAATTATAGTGAAGTATTGATATATTATCTTGAAGTATTGTGGTGTGCAATAGATGTGAAGTGAATTTATTATAAACCATGGATATTAACGCGTGGTAAAAGATGATTAACTCTATTATTCATATATGAGGTACAGTCGGAATAATTTCTTCAATTTTGATCATATTTTGGTGTATTTAGTGCCTTGTTGTACTATAAAATTATCAGTTATGCTGTTTTATTTAAGAATTGATAAAGTTTCATTCCATTAAAGCTATAGCTTTGGAGATTTCAGTATATTTATTGAGTGGGTCATTCTACCCCACCAGTGCGTTTTGTACTGTTCTTCCCTCCCTACCGCCAACAGGGTTGCCACATTATTTTTCGTTCCCATCTTTAATTTTTGCCAAAAAAAATCTTTTTTATCTGTGTTTCTCTGAAAAAATCTTGGTAAAAATTACTTCACATTTTGTGCTCTGAAAACAGATCAGTATACGAGGGATTCATGTTTTTGGGGGAAATCGATCATTGCACTTAAGCCCTTCTGACAGGAAAGTAATCATATGGTAATAAATCATGTGGTTATTGTTTTGGTTACTAAAAGTTCTAGCATAGGTGAACAACATCGGAATGGAATTAACAATGGAATCATTGTTATGATGCGTGTACATAAATTTGTTGAATTTAGACCTTAGTTGTGATGCTTATATTAGCTGATCAACTCCTCCTTTGGCATTCATAATGTCCGTACTCAGGCGGTTCCGGATATTGGACTTATTCAGATTTTATTGCGAGAAAACTCGCTCCACTTCTTCAAAAGAATGCGGAATTAGTAGAAAGACCGCAATAAATTTTCTTAACGAGTGAAAAGTCAGCTTCTCATCTGCTGGTTTGAAATACTGACGTGTCCTTCAACAAGTTTCGAAGTCTTCTGATTCTTCCACCTCGTTGTCCTTGCAGTATTCATTTTCAAAGGATTGTTCCTTATCGCTTTCAAAGAATTTTGGAAATTGTTCAATAATCGAGTTGAGCTCGTTCAGAGGGCGCAGCTTCTTGGGGTCAATGTTCGGTGCAGTAGGAACTGCAGAACTGGATTGTTCAGAGCAAAGCGCTTAATGATCTGTTTATTCAAACCGGTACTGAAAGCACAGCAGATCGAGTAAAAATCCTCCATCCTTGTATCATCGAGAGTTCCAGATCTAAGCACTTCTCCTGCAACTTCAAAGATGTATATTTTCAACTTCTTATGAAGAAGTTTCTTGAAATCAGAAACCACGAAATCCGAAAGGTGTTTTAGGCAATCATCCTTACAAAAATTGGCAAGGAATATGCTATTTGATGTGTTGATAAGATGCAATGCTTTGCTTAAGAAGTGGATAAGTGCCTGCGTCATTGGTTTATTATGATGACCATAATCAAACTGTTGGATTAGTTGGATCAGTTGGATTAGAACGCGAAAACCAACACCAACACCTCCGATCAACGATTCGATTCAACGATAGCCATGTGGTAGTAGACGGATGCAGAACTATGTAATCTGGAATTTTTTGATTCATTTAGAGCTGCAGGACAAATAGCTGCAGATATATCGCATCATTTGTTCCAGGTATACTTGCAAATTTTTGCATGCGTAACTTGCACAAACAGCCAAAAAGTGGCAAGTACATTTGATCATTATCAAATGAGGTCAGTCACGATTCAGCAGCTTCTTGATGGATCGGTCAGATCCCATCATTACCTATCTTAGTCTCATCTTATCCAAAGCCCACACAACTTTTTCTTTGCAATCGAGCTGGAACTGTTTATCAATTGCACAAAATATGTATAGGTTTGCGCACTGCAAGATATTTAAGCTAACAAAAAAATACGTTTGAAATAACTATGTTTCGAATATTAAAACTAACAATCCAGAATATTATTCTAACATTCCAAAACTCCTCTGCATAAATGCATAGAAATACTTCTAAATTAGAAGAACAGTATTTTTTTAGAAATCACTGAAAGAAACTCTGCAAAATTTGTAGAACACTCTTTTGTGGAACTTTGAAGCAAACACCTCTCCAACGAAATACCTGAGAACAATATTGAAGAAATATCTGGAGAACTACATGTAATAATTCTTGCAGACATCCTAGACAAAATTTAAAAAAATAATGCTACAAAAAACCCATTCCGGAATAAATAAGCACAAGAATTAAATATATGAGATAATGGAGTTCATGCACACAATTCTCCTTAGATTGCTTCAACAAATAAAGATTTTAATCAAGGACTACTTCAAGAATAACCGTAAAGTTATTCTGTAGTTCTTTCAGGTGTCCTCCAGAGATTCCTTTAAAATCACAAAACTTTAAAAGATCAGGGATTCCTCCAAATATTTCATCACAAGAAAATTAAAAAAAACGTCTGAGAGAATCCCTGGAACAATACCTAAAAACGTCTGAAGAATACATATAGAAACGCCAGCAGGAATATCTAAAGCAATGTCTGAGAAGCTTTGAGAAATTTTATAAAATTTTTATCAAAAATTATCTCAAAACAATTATAGAGACATCATTTGGAAGCACACATACTAACTGACTTTCAGATTGTAATCTGTCAAGGTAGTGTCAGTGTCAATTGTTTTATTTGACTTTGTGGGCCCAAAAAGCACACTGAAAGTAGTATTGATAAAAGTTGGATCCTAAACTGTACTCAAATTTTGAATTGGAGGTTTTTGAGTGGACAAACAAACAATAACCAAAAATTTTGAAAATCTTGATTTTTCTCAAAAATCTTTTATCTTTACAGATATCTGTATGAAAAAAAATAAAAAAAATCTGTGTCAATAAAGATAAATCTGTGCATGTGGCAACCCTGACCACCAAGAAAGAAACGGGACCGATGTGATTCTATCGTTCTATTCAGAGATCGAAATTCTCTCTCAGCTGGGTGAAAACCATGCTCTCTTTCAAGCAGGTTGTCGATGAGTAGCGAACCGCTGACATTTTCATCTCGCTGAGTTCGCCGATAATTTATTATCCTCTCTCTTGCATATGCGAAAATATCTCTCTCCAAAATTCAAAGAAAATATTTTCTCATGTCACATGTTTAACTGAAAACATGCTACCTAGATCGTATAGATCGTATACGAGGAGCAAAGCTCGAAAATAAGGCCAAGCTAGTGCACGCTGATACCGCCATGCACCATCATTATAGAATTATAATGTCAGAATAAAACAAGCATGAAGACTGGTGCATTTTCAGGTGTCAAAAAGTAAGTGAAAAAATTGCTAGGCCTCTAGGCTTCACTGAAAAAGAAACGATTTATCGGCTACTCATGCTCTCCGAAAATTATAAATCGCTGTTGCTTTTCTCGCGAAAACTGCTGAGAGCGTATAATAGTCTCTCGCTTCTCACATTCTCATCTGTTTATCCAAGCGGGTGAAAAAGGACGTTTTTCTTCTCGAGTAGGCGAAAATTTCAGTCTCTGGTTCTATCGTTGGATGACACTGAAACAAATAATGTGTTTCAGTTTGATTTGCTTTTTTTATTATTTACTAACCCTGTCATATTCCCTACTGCTTTGGATATATGCAAAGGCAGCAACCCCTTCGGCAGACACTCAGATCGATAGATTTCCACATTGATTGTTCCGGTAGCGTAAGAAACGGCAGACTTCATACCGCAGGAACAAATTGCTTGACCAGCACCAGCACTTTTTGACCAAACTTCTCCACTTGAATCGACCTGTCTGCATCGCTTACATCCTCCCTTACGACGGCGGTGTAATACCGTGGACCTGGAAGGGGTTTTGAGAAATAGTGCGCCAACAAATTTTGGGCACTCACTTCGAAAACCCAAACGCTTCTCATCGATGGATCGGAAAACAGCTCGGAATCGCACATTCAACCGTATCTCATGTGATCAAAACGTTCAAGGACCGTAAGACAACCAAGCGGAGAAATGGTAGTGGCAAAAAACGTTGCACATCAAATCTGGAGAAGGCCAGGATGGTATTGAATCAATTTAAGCGTTGTCCCAACATTTCGATCAGGGATGTTGTGAAAAAGGCGAAAGTTTCAGTTTGTTTTGTGCAGAAAACAATGAAACGTTCTGGATTACATGTGTTCAAGGTCCAGAAGGCACCGAACCGGAGCGATAAACAGTTGGCCAAAACTCGTGCAAAAAAACTGTACAGGGAGTGGCTCACAAAACCGTTCTGCATTGTGATGAACGATGAGACCTACATTAAAGCCGGGACAAATGCCAGGACAGGAACAATACGTCGCCACCTCTAAGTTGGCCGTTCCGGAGAGTGTACGGAAGAAGAAACTGTCGAAATTCGCCAAAAAATTCTTTGTCTGGCAAGCGATCTGCGGATGTGGCAAAATGAGTCAGCCCTTCATCACCTCTGGGACCGTCAACGGACAAATCTACAAGGACGAATGCCTCCAAAAACGACTTCTGCCCTTCTTGAGATCTCACGATGGCTCGACACTGTTTTGGCCGGATTTGGCATCTTGCCACTTTGCCCGGCCCGTCTTAGACTGGTACAAAGATAATAGTAGTACAGTAGTTTTTGTACCAAAAGACGTCAACCCTCCAAACACTCCGGAACTTCGCCCAATTGAAAAATTTTGGGCAATCATGAAGGCAAAGCTCGTTAAAACTCCAAAACTGATAGAAAATGAACTTGAACTAAAGAAAGTGTGGTTAAAAGTAAGTAAGCAAGTCGGTCCTATCATTGCCTAAAAATTGAAGAAAGGGGTCAAGGCAAAGGTGCGGGCTTTTGGGTTGGGAGAAGAGGTTCAATAAACCAATGATGTCAAAACTTAACCATTTAGTAGTACTTTATTTCCAGAACGTTTGAAAAGAATCGGGCTCAAGGAAAATTTTTGGTGACTATTTTGTGTGTCCAAATTTTATCGAATACAGTCTTTATACCATAATTCCCCTCTTTGATTACATCAGATAAGTCGTTTTGAATAAATTCTCGGGAAGTAATTTCTAATTATCAGGTTTTGTATCCGCAGTTACTTTTCCAAACGATACCGATACCCTTCTTTCCAGGAAGAGTCAGAACCCACACACATAAACGTAGAGATAGAAAGAAGCAGGAAGTAATGAATATGTATGATGTGCTTTATTGATGTTGCCGACCGACGAGCAAAGATGCAGGAGCTTCATCAACAAACGAGAGACACTGGGAAATCGATATGGTATTTATGAGAGATGAGATTAGGGACTGCAGTTCGTTAAGGAGTATAGAAAATACATGCTGGAGTGTATTGTGGCTTTCTGGTTTCACGAGGGAGATAAGATTGATCGGTTTAGTTACATTGCAGTGGCTTCCTGTTCTAGGTCTTTTCACACTTCCAGCCGGATGGTTTTAGTTGTTCTATCACAACTATCAGATGGGAATTTTTCCGAGCTAGCAACATTGAATAAATACCACAGGCAATTGTACGTTACTTGGAAGAAAAAATTGTACAAAATATCGAATTATCGATTGATTACAACTTGCATTTGTTTGTTGACAAACGACTTTCTGGAAAATTGGATCATCAACAACAGCGACGGTTGCGGAAATTCAAATTTATTTTCGTTGCGGCATTCACTAAACATTCATGAAATGGGTCACAGTCCTCAACCCAAAATAAATCCTTTCCTCATACTCCAAACGACCCAAAACCGTTTGTCACCCAAATATTTGCCCGAGAAAAATCGCTACCAGCCAGGTCAACAATGAATCATATTTCAGGGCCATGCAAATCCAAGTCTTCTTCAGCGATGACGCGATTCTTGCAAGTCACGTCCATCTTCGTTCCGTTCCACCGCCGACAGCAGCGAAGCCGACAACAATCTGGAAGCCTTTCCAGAGCTCCCCATTCCCCCGCCTTCTTTGGAGGACGGCCACTTTTGATCGTTCCCCATCGCGTCCTTCGTATCCATCAATGTCACATGCAATAATTTGAGAGCGATGACTTTCACCGAAAAAAACAACCTATGTTGATGTTCAGGAATTCCATCCCAAAGCAGCTGTGGAGTTGGCAGTACCCCACCCAAGGTCCGAGCAAAGTTTTTCACCGAAGTTTCCAATCAATAGATTTCCATGTTAGCGTTGAAAGATTCATGGTTCATTTAATAGGGTGCCGCCAACCTCCGGTTGAATTGCCGTGAAATCCGTTTCTATCGTTTCCCAACCAAACCCATATATGTGTATGTACTTGAATATTTTGACGCCCCAAGAATGGAGGGCGAGACCTAGGAAGCAAACACCCCCCTCCCCCCTCATCGACAAAGTCGATTTTCATACACTTAGCAAGTAAACTTGGAAGTGGCATTGTGTCAGCAGTTGGCTTCCAGATTCGCAACGAAAACCAAAACAAAACAAAAAAATAGCAAGTAGCACAACATTTCCATCTGGCCAGATCATTCCGAACATAAATATTTAATAGGAGCTTTTATGTGCATGCTAAATTATGATTGTCATTATTGCTTTCTTCGCTTTGAATTGCACGGTTTCACACTGTACAGACATACAGACTACTTTGTTTTGCTCGCGAAAAGAAAGGAAAAACGTTGTATTATGGCGGGTGCTGTCTTGATTTCTTGGGAAGTGACAGCCCGAAGCCGTCGTCGTCGTCGTCGTCGTCGTCGTCTTATTCGTCTTTCTGCTGATCGCGGCGAAGAGCAGAGCCTCGAAAAAGCAATATGTTGCCAATCCCGAGCGCGTTCCGAGGGAGCTTCCGCAGACCGTTTCTCTGTTTCCGAGCGGGTTGTTGATGCGCTGGCTGAATGGGGCTGGTGGGTGGGTGGATGCTTTTCCACAGCCACTGGAGTATTTGCATATTTTCTCGGATTCAATCCGTAGTCTTGGGAAGCGATAGACTGCATATTGGAACCAATCTGGGATTGTTGAAGAACTTCTCCGAACGGGGGTGGATGATTTGATTTTAAAATTTATTGCAGCGATGCAGGCGTGTTTTGCTCTGCGATGGAGTTATTTCTGAGCGAGCACTTCGAGAGCTAGAACTGTGCTTGGTGGATGTTTGTGAAAAGAACACATGAGTGCAGTTGAAAAGGGTAGGATTGGAGTCTTGCAGTTGGGACATATTGCATCGTTGTTTAACGAAAAAACAGTTTGTGTGCTGAACAGAGCTGCAGTGTATGCTGTATATAGAGGTTGAATTTGAGTTGTTGCGCACAGGTGGCTTCAGGGCTCCCTGTCCTTGAAATTCGAAAAAGAATGACTTAAGCACCACCTCCGGGAAGGGTCACTCGGCTATCCAAAGGAAGGTGTATCTTTCCCAATCAGAAAGGTTTTAGCTGAGAACTCAGCACACCTG
>JASCZW010008470.1:0-50575 GCA_034211315.2 Aedes japonicus
AATAGCATATGTATCATGATTATTTCTTCAACTCAGCGTTCATAATAAACGTTTGAACCGTTTTTTATCTGAACCTATGCCCGCCAATAGAAAGTTCAATAGTGTTACGTCATCACTCGTCAACTCAGCAATGTTTACATTACTTTTGCTTCAATACAAACAAGCAATGCCTTGCCCCAGACCTTATATAGACGTCATTGACTGCGCGTGGCCAGCATTATAGTACGTTCGCACTACTGCTTATATTACGTGATATAGAGTATCTTGATATCAGCAACTATACATTTAATTTTCACTAGAAATAATGTACATGTCATTTGATATCAAAATACTCCATATCACGTACGTATAAGCTGTAGTGTGACGTTACTATTAAGTGAGTACAGAGATAACAATGTTGTTAATGTTCCCAAAGGAGTTCAATCCACCGAACTCAAGGCAACTTCGTCGAGTGAGAAGTCTTGGGATACCATGAAGCTAAACTTTGTACAATATCTAAAGTATTCGAGAACGAGCTGTGGGTAAAAGTATCAAAAACCTCGTCTCCACTATTGCTTAAAACCTTATGAGGGGTGTCAAGGGTGAAATGTGGGTATTCGGTCATGGAGAAGAGATCCAGTAAACCAATAAAGTAGAAACCTAACCATAATTTTGTGATTTATTCCCTGAAATTTGGAAGTTTTTATTTGCTTTTGGCAGCAGTTGTGTCTCATTTTCTTTGAGTCAGTCTTTAAATGTTATTTTATTTATAATGGATTGAGTGACACAGTTATAATCTTTTGACTTCTTAATTAATTGCTCAGTATTGTTTCACTGAGTAATACTTTATAAGAACAGAACATGTACGCTGTTGCTAAAGTCTGTTAATTAAAGTGTACTTAACACAGATGCAACAAAATAAATTTAAGAAATATATCCAACAAAGATAGTCCGATAGCTCAGTCGGTAAAGGCGCGGCTACAAAGCAACACCATGCTGGAGGTAGCTGGGTTTCGATTCCCAGTCTGGTCTAGGACCCAGCACGCATCGCGATTTCTCTACAAAACCGATTTTCTAGCGACATTTCGAATTGACATGTTAGGCCGGTTCTTGAACTGTCTGGCCATTTTGCTGTCCACTCCTTTCCTTCCTTCAGGCACTCAGACGCTCCTTGAAGATTCTCATCACACGAGACACAATTGTATTTACAATTCCAAGCGTTTTAACAATCCATCACTGCAGTGGTCAAGTAGGCAGATTTAGGCGGACATGAGGTTATCAATGGAAGTTTGTTGTTTTGGAGCTTTGATTATTTCTGAGAACTTGTTGTACTACAATTTATATGAAAGAACTTTGTTCTTGCACTAAACACTGGTGACGTATACGTTAACTTCTTATTGAAAAATATCGTGAGATGGTATGTTCAGCAAAGTTGCAGAAATTGTTATTATAAAAAACTTTGTTGAACATGATGTAGAAGGAGATGTTCGTTCATCACCTTGAGGCTCCAAGAGTGTACAGTAATGTTTTGCTAGAATCAAAGATATGAAAGAAAAGTATTGCAAGTTCCGTCAGTGTACGGTGAGTTAGAAATAGAATAGAAGTATTGGAAGTTGAGCAAAGGGCCTGGGTAAAGTAGTACTCGAACCAAGGACGTTACTTTTGCGTAAAATCTACTGCGGGGTAGGTCAAGGCAATCTTCAATCCACAAGAAGATTGAGAAAAAATGAAAAGTTGAAACCATTTTTCGAGTTGTGCCGAAGAAGCAAACTACGTCACTTGAAAGCGTTAACGGAAAATCATACGACAGAGGGATCAGGGGTGCGATTTTTCAGTAATTCAACGTGAAAGAGGAATACATTTTTTCAGTGCAAGAATATCCGAAACTGACGTAATGAAAATGATCCATCAACACAGTCCAAAGCTCCAGAACCAATTGTCTCATTTTCATACCTGCACTAAAAACAATGAATGCTGCTGTGAGACAGCTTGAAGTTCACTCATGAACCGTGTTGATGATTGTCACAGAAGCTCCGCTAAAGCTTCATTCTATTCAGTGTTTGCTGTCACACGAGCATTCCATTCATTGAGACAAACGCAAGAGTCCAATCAGTATCAAATAAAGTTGATGAAATTTTCAAAAGCTGTTAAATTTATACGCAATGGAGCCTGAACCGTTCTAACCAAAGAAATGCGTCCGTTGCGAACACTCACCAAAACAGCAAGTCAATACGTCCCGAAGGGACCGAAATCCAGGTGAGCAATCGACTCTCGCACCTTATGCACCAGGTGTTGGTTATATTCATAGAATGCATTACGTGAAAATGAGAAAAATCGCACCCACTGTTCATGACTATTATTCATGGTTTCATGATTGAAATGACAGATGCAAGTCATGAACTTAGGAAGCGTTGTTTTGCCTCTAATCTAAAGTTGTGTAATCAGCTTCATTAATTAAGAGTCTGTTTAAGCATAACAATAGTGTATTAAGTTCATCCACCAAGTACTATCACAACTCTTCACATCAACATTAGGTTGGACTCGATAAACTAGATTTGCCGATAAATTAGGATTTGAATAAAGTTTTCAGTAACAGAATTCAGCTCATGGTTTTAACCCCATTGATTCATGTTTTCATGGCCATTCATTGCGGCGGAATATAGTTCCTGATATCATGAATATTGTTCATGCTGTATCATTCATAACACGAACGTAACATATTTATGAAATCATTACCTGATTTTTTCTTTTTGAAGAACACATTATTTCCCGTGTATATTGGATTTCAGTGTCCTAGAGGCCTGGGTTTTTTGTCCAATATTTTGCACCCCTTACTACGTCGCTGTTTCCGGGTATATTAATTATCAAATTTCCATGGGTCCAAATTTTGGGTTTTTCTTCAGGTATTTTACCTCTTATGCAGCCTTCTACAGGTATCAATTTCAAAATTAGGTATCCAGATGTTATACTCTCCTACTCGAGTATTAAACAGCATCACATCACTTCACATATCATTCTGGGCATTTTTATCAGTATTCGCATGCCAATTAGTAAGTGATAAAAGTAGGTCTTACTCGAATGACGTGTGGGCAACGAATGAACAAAAGTATAATTGAAATAATTTATGGTTTACTACTATGTACAATAATAATTCAACGATTACTTAGTTTGTAACATTCCCCTTAATCGGGATTATTTGATACCGAGGGTTTTCTTTGCTTCTTTTAGCTTCGAGATTGGAATTGCCTTAGTGAGACGATTTGCTTCTGCGTTCCGTCGTGTTGCAGAGTGATCATCTTCTGCTCCAGCTTTTCTCGCACGTAGTAGTGTTGGATATCAATATGTTTGCTGCGAGATGAATATCCCATTTCCTTTTTGCCAGATGCACAGCACTGAGGTTGTCGCAATGGATTGAAATTGCCTCAGAAACTCCACGTAACTTCTCTCGTAGTCTACGCCACCACAAGGCTTCTAGGGTCGCCGCCGAAACAGCCAAAGCAACTGTAGCCTGCTTACGGCAGCTCCACCAAATGGCTACAGCCTTCCTGCTTGAAGACTTAGCCGGTGATAGAACAACGTTTCCGGATCGTTACTCTTCGGTACTTGGGCACATCTCCTTGGTTAACATCTGGTTCGGATCCACAGTGGTTGTCACAACATTGCAATCTGCAACACTGCAGCCGCTTCAGCATACAGTCGACGTATCTCTCCTGATCTACACGGCTACCATCTTTCGTCACTCGCATCCCAAGGATTTTGCTGGCCAAACCAAGGTCCTTCACCCGGAATTTCGTCATCATCTGTTTCTTTGAACAATCCACCCATCACTGGTTGTTTGAGAACACCAGCATATCGTTCACGTATGCAGCCACTATCAGAACCAATCTTAAAGTACAAACACCGGTCGTAGGCGGAGGGCTTCAAACCAATGCGCTTCAGCTCAGCATCCACCTTCTGTTTCCACACCCTACTGGCTTGTTTGAGCCCATAAAGTGCTTTGTTCAAGCGGCATATAGATTTCCTCTTATTCAAGGTCGCCCTGCAGGAACGCCAACATTGATCTTGAGATTTATCTTGGCAGCCATCGAAATCAGATACCGGATGGTGGCATACCGAACAACAGGAGCGTCTGTTCTGGTGAAATCGATACCATGTACCTGTGAGAAGCCCTTGATGACCAATCGGGATTTGTACCGCTCCACAGATCCATCCGAGTTCGTCTTCAGCTTGTAAACCCACTTGCAGCGTAGAGGCGTCCTCCCGTTTGGTAGTTTAACCAACTCCCATGATTGGTTCTCCATCTGGGCCTCGTATTCGGTCAGCATCGCTTCCTTCCATCTGTCGCTGTCGTATCGAGCGAGCGCCTCCCGGAGCATGGCTGGCTCGCCTTCCGCTTCGACGGAATGTATCTGTTTAGATTGGGAACCACTTTCAGGAAAAGTATTACAGCTCATAACAGCCTGGCAAAGTGTGCTCCCTCGCACTGCGCCTTACCAACAACTGTTGGTCCTCTGGTTGTGGTGGGAGCACGGAAGGTTGCAACTTCTCATCAACAACACGTCAATGCAACGTCGTTGTAGACCGTTTCATCCAGGGCATTCTCGACAGCAGCGTCGTCCTCGGGCTCATCATCTACTTCGTTTGGATCAGTCTGGTCATACACTACGACTCGTTCATTTTGAATCACCAACTCACGCCCTTCGGCTGCAGCCAACGAAGATGCACGCTTCAGACTTCCTGTCCCACTTCTTTCGCTTCTGCTTCGGCGCATGCACCATGACCTTGGCTCTAAATATCCGTAGGTGCGAAACATCCAGCCGCTTTCCAGAGAACTTCTCCTCGGGGGTCACCGACAGTCTCTTTGTCGGCGATCGATTGACAACGTGGGCTGCGACTCCAACTGATTCTGCCCGAAAACGGTTGTCCAGATTAGCATCGAATAGCATGCTCTTCGCTCCTTCGGTCAACGCTCGATTCATCCTTTTGGCCAATTCATTTAGCTCCGGGTTGTAAGTAGATGGCGTCTCGTGCTGAATTCCCTGTTTCCGCAGAAAGCTTCGAAAATTTTGACTGATATACTCTTTTCCATTGTCGGTGCGGATTCGCTTGATCTTCTCACCAGTCTGCTTTTCCACAAAGGCCTTGTAATCTTTCAGTGCCTCGAGAACTTCCGTCTTCGACTTCAAGAAATACACAACGGTTTTCCGACTTGTGTCGTCGATGAAGGTAAAAATATCGAATGCCTCTATCGACGTTAACTCCATAGGATCACACATGTTCGAATGAATAAGCTCTAGCATGCGCTCCTATCGGTGCCCTTTCGACTTAAATGCTATCTTTGATGCACAGTATTCACTTCAATAGATTCTCCACTTCAAAGTTCAGGCCGGTTACCATCGTCTTGAGATGCTTCATCCCACCGGCAGCAGGGTGTCCCATGCGCCGATGCCACACCTCGTACTTGTCGTCCTTCACCAAATTCTCCATGGGTTTCTTCGTTTCGATCAGCTAATAGAGGTCGCCTACTTCACGACCAATCACCACTGCCTCGTCGTCCGGGTTGACAACTTTGCATTCTTCCTTGGAGAACATCTCACGAAATCCCCTTCTGGCATACCTTGCTCACCGAGAGTAAATTGAGCGCCAGATCAGGGATACACAGTACATTGCTCATCGTGAGGTCCGGCCTCCAGCCTCACCGATCCTTTTGCTACGACGGCCACCTCAGCGTTGTTGGCCACGTTTATCCTTGATGACACATCCTGTGGATTCTCGACTGTCTTTTGAGAAGGGGTATAACAGGTTTTAACCGATTTTTTCAAATCAAATGGATCTAATTGAAAGATGATAAATCTTACATAATAGTGCTGTATGGATAACTATCACAAAATTAGTCAAATTATTTAATAAAGAATTAGAAAAAATCCAAATTCAGTCCAAAACTGAAAAACATCCATTCAAAATTGTTTATGTCAATTTCTGAAAAAACCCTTTTTGATTTGGAAAAAAAATTTACCTCCCGATAGCCAACAATGTTTCCTAGCAACCGTTCATTAGAGGAACTTTTAAGGAAAAAGGCTATCTAACAAAAACTTTTTCTTGCCCAAACTGAAATAATGTTTACAGTGTCTTTTTATCCAATACTAAACTAGTGAAGGTCATTATCGTCTCAGAATCCAATGAAATTCAATTTGCGAGGAGATTTCATAGATAACTCCACTGCCAGATGCCTGATACCAAAAGGTATCAATTACGGATTTGGTGCACAGAAAAAAATAATTAATATTGACAAGCGCGTAAAATTTTCCATCGCCAAAAGAGGCGTAAACAACGCAATTGGTTGTAGTCTTTGATGAGCCATACAACAATGTTTGCAATCTTTCATACAACAGGCTTGATTCAGGCGTTATCTGGCTTAAATTTACATAACATATCCCATTATTTTCTGCCAAATCTAGCATCCCCTTAATGTGCATTAGATAACGCAGAAAATTCAATGTTTCTTTTTATCTGTGTATGTATTCATAAAGCACTTGGATTTTTACTTTCAAATGAGTAAGTGGTCATTGCTGGTGGATAATACATATAAACTAAAGTGAGCGCGACAAAGCGAAGCACACACACTCACGCAGCAACACTCAAGAAGTACGACTTACTATCTTATATTAGGCATGATCATTCCACACGTGCTTACTAAGTTTCTCTAGTAGGGGGCTATTCATAAACCACGTAGACTTTTCTGCGGGAGGGGGGTTTGACCAAAGTCTACGCTCCATACAAAATTTCAAAAAAATGTATGAAGAAAAGTCCACGAGGGGGGAGGAGGGGCCTGAGATTTTTAAAAATGAGTCTACGTGGTTTATGAATAGGCCCTAGACAAAATCAGAAAAACAAATGGTTTTTAATTGAACTCGGAGTTGATTATGACATTTTTTCAGGCGTATAGAGCCACTACCTCCACTGAATTGAACTTTTATGACATGACATTTTGACATTTACTGATTAAGCTTTGGAAATCAGAACACTGAAATTTTGGTTTAGTTTTGACAACAACATTTTTTTGTAATAATAAGTTTCTTTTTCTTGAAAGTGCCTATCTTGCAATATATAATCACTTGATGAGGAAAATAGTTATCTATCATAAACCTATTAGGAACTATTTAAATGAAATTTTTTTAAATTTTTTATTTAAATGAAATAATTAGCCTTAAAATTCTTGAAAACTTTTTTTTTCAGTGTTATAGTCAATTCAATTAAATTTTTTTTTCCAAATTTTGTGATGCAACACTTTGTCAGATTTGTTATTTGTCGATTATATTCATATGAAAAAAAAATCGTTAAAAAAAAGTTTGGCCCTTTTCAAGGGACAGTCAGGATCAATTTTGGAAAAACTAATTATGCAAAGTGGCTTTTTGTGATAAAGTTCGCATGTCCAGAAAGTTTTATTGAAATCTGAGAGGTCTTAGTGTTCTAGCTGCACTTCCACAGCAATTGATTGAGAGCTATCGATGCCAGACCATTTTTGCATTACTATCGTTGTTCAAAATCAAAAACAAACCTGGACCGTAACTAAACCCAGCTGCCTCCAGTATGGTGTCCTTTGTAGCTGCACCTTTACTGAATGAGCTAAAGCAAGAGCCTTCTGGCTGCATAATACTGAGGATTCTCAAATATCAATACTCACCCTTTGGTAAAATTACGACGGCTCCCTATCTAACAGTTGGCTCCTTTGAATGTTGGTTATTCAACACACTACAGATCACCTTGAATCACTGTTTACTTTCCCGGTCAATTATATACCTTGAAACATTATCTTCAATCACAACCTTATTATTTACACATCTCTGAATAGGAACATGGCAACTCGTGTGCCAGTTTTATTTATTTTTTTCGCAAACCGTAACAAATTTCACCTTCAAGGTAAATTCACCTCTGCTTGGACAGCAACACAACACAACACTACTTTTCTCTCAGCGGCAAACATCCGTGACCACAACTTTCAGTGCCTGCTATTCTCTGATATTCTTCCAATTTAAAAACAAAACTCTTCGTGTCGATTTTCACGTCGCGTTTTCCCTTCATCACTAAAAGCACAAAGAATAAAAATAGACCCCATCTCATGCACTGAATTTGTTTACGTTTTTTTTATTATTAATTTTCCTTTGCCTTTATCCGCTTGAAATTGGCTTCCTTTCGCCACTGCCGGGACGATGAACCGCAAACATCGACGACACAACCGAACTAGAGGTATTAACTATCGTCGTTGTCGTTATCGTTAGACTCGTCGTTAGAGGATCAACACCCGTATTCGTATTCGCAGCTGACTGCCCTCGTGCTATGCGGCGGAAACACGAACTGCCGCTGGCCAACCGAATGGCCGACTGTTTTCACTGCCAAAATCGCGTTTGTAATATTATTCGGTAGCTATCGTCGACAGCAACGACGGCCACCGACGACGCCGACGCGAACGTTTCCTGCTATAGGCCTGCAGGATGTGTAGAACCGGTAAATTTTCCCTAATGTTATATCTTACACACTGCACTTGATGACGACAGCGGTATAATAGCAGGTAGGTGGACACCGCCGTTTGGGTGTTTATTTAGATTCAAAACTCGATGCTCTGTGTTTCTTCAATTTAGATGAGTTAATCATTCGGCACCCTGCAATTAAAATAGGAGAGGCGAAAATGGGTTAGCTTAGCGAAACTAATACGCATTAATGGAAATAGAGCGGAAAATTATTGGCTGATGTGCCAACCTGGTAGAACACGCCACAAGGGCTGAACTCGAAACATAAACGTCAATGAACGTCAATTTCTGCTGAATGTTAACATACCCTCGGGGACTCACTACACCATTTGATGAAGTAACGTTTGATGTACCAGACGATTTATACGAATAGCGTGGGTTTGTTATGAGTCGAGAGGGATTCGCATTCAAAGCTATTGCCTAATTTTGAATTGGAGCCCTTCTGACAAGATGCTCTAGACGTGTTTCTTTTTAAATCAAACAAACTGTACCTAGATGTGACAGTTTACAATTAAAAAAACAGATGTTATTGAAAAAATAAAACTATGATAAGAATCGATTGATGTTCCTAATGATAAAACGTCATGCAAAGTTGAGCATGAGCAAGAGGATGATTGATCGCCCACGGATACTACTTCGTTTGCCAGATCAGCTGTATTTATACAAAGAACCAACAGATGATGTTTGGGACTAACATACATCCTCAATGTGTCAAAACTGGGGACCCATTATGAAGCAATACCGGCGCCGGCCGAGCCCGAATGCCGGTCAAGAAGAGGGATGGGAAGGAACGTGTTGACGTAGTACTCGCTTTGAAGGAAGTCGAGAAATCCTCTGCACTTCCACGAGCAATCATTGGGATATTGGATAGTTGGGAAAAGGTAAGCAGCAGGCTTCGTTGTAGTTAACGATACGCTGAAAGTATGTAACTAGCACTATCCGCCAGACCGCTCCCACAAGCAACAGAACATCGAACGCCCGGTGCACCGCACCCCGAATAGTCCAACATGACCGACTAATCACCGTAAACTCGTAAATAATGGTGATCACTTTTTCTGCCGCCTATTCAGAGCGGCGGTATGCCTTCTTTCTGTTGATATCCTGCAAATAGAGATAAGCCAAGTTGGGTAAATGATTTGATTCTATTGATTCCTATTTGGTACGAATTTGGTACGAACCGGGGAGACTAAGTCCTATACCCGATACTTTCCTTATCTAAAACCCGTTCAACTTCTCGCAATATTGCTATAGTGGGCTACATATTACAATTTGAAATAATTCCAAGCAGTTGGTTTACCAAAATTTGGCAGATCGACAGGTAATCGGTGGGTCGGGTCAGTGACCACTAGGTACTTCATAGCAAGTTGCTAGGAAGCGGACTGGAAGAATTAATGAACAAACTACCCCAACACCCAAACGGGACTTGCCGACGAAAAATCCAGGCCGAGGATCTGCTTGGTGTCCGCTATAAATTTACGTCTTGTCGTCCATTATTTGTTTTTTTTATTTATTTACTTATTCATTCATCTTAGCTCATCGGACTTATTGTCTACATGCCACAAACTTAAAACTAAAAAAAACGAGCATTACAAATACGAGCCAAAAAGTGAGCAGAAGATTCACCAAATCCAAACAATTCTTCGACAGTCGCTCTCATCATAGCTGTTAGTGGTTCGTTGTCTTCATATGTGGTTCTCTGGAATCGTGGTTGGAGAAGAGTACCACTCCGTAATGCTCTCGGTGGCATTCGGATGTTCAGTTGAGAGAGGAGCCGTGAGCAGTCGACCTCTCCATTCAAAAGTTTGACAACGAAAATCGCTTGTTGATTTTACCGTCGGCGTTCCAAGGTATGCAGTTGCAGCAGATTGTAGCGTTCTGGTGAATACAGCGGGAGATTTTGCAGATCACGCCATGGTAGATTACGCAATGCAATCCGGATAAACCTGCGCAGTATTTTTTCGATCCTCAAGCTCCAAGTCAATTGATCAGGAAACCAGACCAAGGCGGCATTTTTTAGGATCGGTCGTACCAGTGAGCAATAGAGAGCTTTCAGGTAGTACGGGTCAGTGAAGTCTCTTGAGATTTTTGCCACAAACCCTAGCCTTAGAGATCACAGCAGAGCGTTGGAGGTTAAACGATAATTTATGATTCAGTAGAACACCTAAATCGCTGAACTGGTTGGTTCTATGTAGAACGACGCCATTCAAAACAATCGGCTGCTTGATGTGGCAATACGACACTTCCATACATTTTGAAATGCTGATCATATGTTTATTCCGACGGCACCTATCAGTGAATCGATCTGATATTTTTTGAAAACGAGTACAATCCTCGACAGTCCTTACCACAAAAAAAAACAGCTTTAGGTCATCAGCATACGCAAGCCTGCGGCCATCTCCAAGTAGAAACAATACGTCGTTGAAGTATAGAAGAAACAGCAGCTGTCCAAGGTTGCTAACCTGTGGAACACCTAACGAGTTCACAACAAAACAGGAAGTGCTAATATCAAGTTTCACTCGCAGAGACCTGTCTGTTAAATACGAGCACAGCCATGATGTCTTGGAACGATTTCGTTCCGATGTACCGCGTTCTGATAGCTTTGCCAACAGATTTTCATGTTTGACTGAATCAAACGCTGCTTTTAGATCAGTATAGACGACGACACTTGTGCACCTTACAATGCATTTCAGCTGAACCAACCACTCTCGGTACAGCTTTCTAAAGCGTGATTTGGCTACCGTATTCTGTTTATCGGTGTGGTTAGGCGCCTTCCTTGATAACATGAAGTCCGACCCGCTTCATTGTCTGCTGGACGAACCAGACGAGAGAATTGACCTATTACATTAACGTACTGTTTCCGATGTCTTTCGACCTGCACTCGCGTGCGATAGCAAAAATTCGTACATTGTTGTTGTGTTTTGCTGTTTTGTTCATGTGAGTGCATTGTTGTGGTATTGCAAGTGGAACCGTGGATTATTTCTCTTCTTCCCTACTCATGCTTTTTTTTCGACCGCTGCGCCATCTGGAAGATTTTTCTGGCAGCAATTGCTTGCAAGTTCACGCATTTTTTAACCATGCTACGCTTGTTGATTGCATACCCAAAAGCTATTCGACTTCTCTTACCACGCTAACGCTTTGCGTTCTACTAGCAACAGCATGAAAAGCACGTGTAAATCCTGTGAAAGCGAGATTTCTTCGAAACGTACCGATAATGCTAATGTTTCCGTTCGTCGTCGACTTTTCAGCAGACCTAAATCGAAAAAGCCTCTTCAGGAACCTCTCATGAGTGGCTCAGCCGAGTCAGTATCCCCATCACTCGGCAATTTGGCGGCCGTAAATCAAGCTTCGAGCCGAAACTTTTGGCTATACTTGTCACGAATTTCCCGGAATGTAATCGTCGAGCAGGTATAATGTTTAGCAACGAATCGCCTTGGCACTGACGACGTGGAGGTTTTAAGTCTAGTAGCCAACGGAAAGGACGTCAGCTCTATGTCTTTCATCTCCTTGAAAATTGGACTGAGTGCCGATCTGAAGAAAGAAGCTCTCTCATCATCAACGTGGGCGAAAGGCATCTATTTCCGGGAATTTAAGGATAGCAGATCAGCCGCAAATTTTTCGAAACCTTCACAAACTCCGACTCTTGCATCACTTGGAAACCGTGCGTCCCAAACTGTTCAGTCGGCGTTGGGAGATAGCGCCATGGAGAAGGAATAACTAAGCCACGACGCGCAGTTATCAGTACCATGGAGACCTCTTCTCAGTTCGGCACAGTCCCGTCTTTTGCTGTCGTCGTTCATCGTAGTCGTCCCGGTCCTGATGTTGCTTCTGCCGAAGAGGTTCTCCAAACTGTGAATTCAGGTAAGTACCCGCAGTTTGTAGCACATACTCTTCCTGATGAATCTTCCAATTCCTTCTTTATCCTGCTGATGCTTTCACTAGACCGCTGTTATCAACGCCTGCTAGTCCGCTCTACACCTGCCACCTCACCTATGCTCGTCATCAGCATATATCAACCGTAACATCAACCGGTTTGGGACGCTAGTCACAAACCAGTATGGAAGCCTTGAACCCTCCTAGCTCAGCTGTGCTCACTGCCTTCAACGATGTTCTAATTGCTAGTTCCAATCGTCAAAGTCATCCCGGCTCTGGGTCTAGTGATGGGTACAGGGCTCTCAAAGCTGCCATCTATGGCAAGTATCCTTCATCTAATGACGTTGCACGGTCTGATGCTACCTCATCTTTCAGATCGCTACCTGTTGAATCCTCTGCGCCCTCATTGACCGCTCTTCTGTACTACCAGAACTTAGATGGTATCAACAGTTCGCTTGCCGAGTACCAGTTGGCATGTAATGACGCATGCTACGATGTTTACGCCTTCACGGAAACCTGGCCTAATATAAACACATTATCGAAGCAAAAAATTACAAAAAATCTGGTGGTGGAGTTCTTCTTGCCGTGCGCTCAAAATTCAAATCTCGACTTCTGAATTCTCCAGGAAACTCAACAGTTGAACATATTTGGGGCGATATCCACTAAAACCGGGACTCTGTTTATCTGTGTGATCTATGTTCCCCCCGATCGTGTTAGCGACAGCAGCATTATCGAAAAGCACGCTCTTTCTTTGGATTGGATCGTGTCACAAATGGGACCCTGCGACAACATCAACATCGTGGGAGATTTTAACCTAAGCACGATTTCATGGAACGTCGATACTAATGGCTTCCGCTATCCATGTTCGTCATTTAGGCCGGCTTCTCTCTCCTTGCTTGACGCTTATTCTACAGCCAGACTTCAGCAAATTAAAACCGTAAGCCTCCCAAATCATCTTAGGCTAATTCCGACCTCAAACATATGAAACGTGTTTAATGAGCTTCTCTTAGGAAATACAGCACCGATTCTACAAGGACAATCTACGCACGCACCAACGACCATTACAAACCATTACGCTTATACAACTCGCATCAGTCTCGATTGCAGAGTCGTCTCAAAACGAAACCGAAAAGCTTTTGGCGGTTCGTAAATGAACAGCGGAAGGAAACCGGTTTACCCTCCACTATGGCTGATGGCATAAATGAAGCTGACTCTGTCGCGGATATTGCCAACTTGTTCCGTAATCAGTTCAGTAGTGTCTTCTGTGAGGAAACTCTGCATGCCGAGGGCCTCGAAGCTGCTACTAGCAATGTTCCCCGCTTTTCTGTATTTGCCTCTGCTTTCACTATCCAAAGTGATATGGTAGATTCAGCCGAGAAGCAGATGAAAAATTCAACTGGATGCGGTCCTGATGGTATTCCTTCAATTGTTCTGAAACGTTGCCTTACCGTATTTACATCGTTCATCATCCGTGAAAGGGAACTTGGTCATCAAGTAGACGCCATATACACAGATCTCACTGCGGCCTTTGATAAAATGAACCATCAGATTGCAATTTCCAAATACGACAAAATGGGGTTTCACGATCAATTGTTGAACTGGCTCCGCTCATACCTGACTGGGAGATCTATGTCTGTGAAGATTTCAGATTATGCCTCGTCCAGCTTTTCAGTAACATCTGGCGTTCCACAAGGCAGCCACCTTGGCCTATTCCTTTTCTTGCTAAATATGTATTAACGACGTGAACTTGGTCCTTAGATGCCTGAAATTATCCTACGCGGACGACCTAAAACTGTACTACGTCATAAAATGTCCAGAAGACGCCCACTTTCTTCAGCAGGAACTACAAGTGTTCGACGACTGGTGCTGGATCAACAGAATGTCCTTAAATGTATCCAAATGCTCGACTATCTCTTTTGGCCGAAAACGTGCGATCTATCTCCACGACTACATCCTTCGAGGAACGCGCTTGAAACGTGAAACAAGTCAAGGATCTGGGAGTAATGCTAGACACCAAACTGTCATTCGAGAACCACATTGCCTATACAGTTTCTAAAGCCTCATCGCAGCTAGGATTCATCTTCCGCTTCGCAAAAAACTTCAAAGATGTTTATTGTCTGAAGGCACTATACTGCTCTTTGGTTCGTCCTTTTTTGGAGTACTGCGCTGTCGTTTGGTTCCCTTTCTACCAAAATGCAGTCCAGAGGATCGAAGCCGTTCAGCGGAAGTTTATACGCTTTGCTTTACGACTACTACTTCGTTGGCAAGACCCTCGTAGATTGCCAAGCTACGAAAGTCGGTGTAAGCTCATTAAGCTGGAATTGTTGGAAGGGAGGCGTATGGTGGCCAGAGCGTGTTTCGTTGGTGACCTTCTTCAGGGAAACATCGACTGTTCCACTTTACTGAGTCTCTTGAACATAAACACTCGACGACGAAACCTACGTTTACAATCATTCTTCATTAACCGGCACTCAAGGAGCAACTACGGCAAACACGAACCTGTGCTAAGCATGGCTCGGGTCTTCAACAGCTATTATAACGTGTTTAATTTTAATGTATCCCGTGAGGTTAATAAGCGTTGTTTCCGAAGATGTATGTGTTAATTGTTGTATGTAATTCAATTTTATCTTATTGTCATTGGGATAAACATTTTTATCTGTTGACGAATCTATAATAAATTAAATAAATATATTATTCATACCGTGCCTGTAGACAACCAGAATCCGTACCCAGAAAACTGTATGATCAGGTGTTGACAAAATTCAATGGCTGTCTCCTCATGGATGATGAAACCTATGTAAAGGCCGATTTCAAAGAGCTACCGGGACAAACATTTTACTTGGCTACGGCTCGAGGAGATGTTCCTGCCAAATTCAAGTTTGTGTTTGCAGATAAATTTCCACGTAAATACATGATTTGGCAAGGCATCTGTAGCTGCGGTAGGAAGACCAAGACTTTCATAACTGATAAGACATTTAATTCTGAGCTGTACAGAACGGAATGTTTCCAAAAGCGAATATTACCGTTCATCAGATCCCACAATGAACTTGTCATGTTTTGGCCACATCTTGCAAGCTATCATTACAGTAACACAGTGCTACAGTGGTATGAAACCAACGTGATTCAGGTTATACCGAAAGAACTGAACTCACCAAACTGTCCCCAGCTCAGACCGATAGAGAGATGTTGGGCTATTATGAAGAGGAAGCTGAAGGTGAATGGCAGTGTCATCAAAAACATAAATGAATTGAGATCCATGTGTAATAAGGTTGCCAAAACGATGGATGAGAATAATGGGCGCCGGGGTATTAAACGTATTCCGGGAAAAGTCCGCAAATTTGTTCGAAATCGAGATGATTAATTGTTTTTTGTATTTTCCCTCTAAAGTCTAAAATTTAGTTCAAACCGAATATTATTTTGTAAACGTATATCCGAAATATGCGCAATAGTCTAAGTTCCAATTCTTACTTGGCCACACCTTATACCCAATACTTTCCTTACCTCCAATCAGTTCAACTACTCGCAATATTTTGATATAGTGGGCGGAATATTATAATTTGCAATAATTCTAAGCAGTCGGTTTACCAAAGTTTGGGAGATCGACAGGTAATCGGTTGGAGACTACCATGTTCTTCATAGCAGAATGCTAGAAAGCGGACCGGAAGAATTAATGAGCAAACTCCCCCGATAAAACGTCATGCAAAGTTTGGGTTGATAAATTTGATTTCATCATAATTTCCCTCGACTTTGAAGAGTTATGACTGAATCCTACTGTACTCGAAAAAAATGTAATATACAAAAAGGATCACCAAATATTCATTTTAAGTCGGATAATTTTGAAACTCTCAAGAAATAAAGAAACACATATTAAAGGGTGTCCACAGTTAAATTGCATCATTTTCAATAAGCTGTAACATTTCGCCCTTTGGGTCCAACGAAATTTTGAGTGGGATGACCTCAGCGTGTATTGTTTACACTGGATGAGTTTCATTGTGAAATGTGTCGTAGTTTCAAAAATGGAGTCGAAGGAACAGCAAGTGCGTGAGAACATTTTGCACGCGCACCTCGACAACCCACTTCTTTCGCACCGAGCCACCGGAAAGATGTTGAAAATTTGCCAGTTCTAGTGTCTCGTGTCATAAAACGTTTCGGGGACGTTAAACGGTCGATCGGAAGGCGAGTGGTAGAAAAAGTGTTTCTTACTGTGTGGTGGATCACAAGCGAATGGTTGCTGGATTTAAACGCAAACCCAACTGTTCCGTTCGGGATGTCGCGAGAAAGCTGCACTTGACCAAAAAGCAGAAAGCCAAGAAACGAGCCGGGCTCCGTTCGTTCAAAGTTCAGGAAGCTTCAAACTGCAATGAAAAACAGAATAAAGACTGTATTCGATGAAATTTGGACAAACAAAATAGGTCACCAAAAATTTTGCTTAAGCCTGATTCTTTTCAAACTTTCTGGAAATAAAGTATCACTAAACCTCTTCTCTCAACCCAAATGCCCGCACCTTTGCCTTGACCGCTTTCATCAAATTTTGGGCAATGATAGGACCGACTTGCTTACTTACTTTTAATCACACTTTCTTTAGTTCAAGTTCATTTTCTATCAGTTTTGGAGTTTTAACGAGCTTTGCCTTCATGATTGCCCAAAATTTTTCAATTGGGCGAAGGTCTGGAGTGTTTGGAGGGTTGACGTCTTTTGGTACAAAAACTACATTATTATCTTTGTACCAGTCTAAGACGGGCCGGGCATAGTGGCAAGATGCCAAATCCGGCCAAAACAGTTGCGGGCCATCGTGAGATCTCAAGAAGGGCAGAAGTCGTTTTTGGATGCATTCGTCCTAGTACATTTGTCCGTTGACGATCCCAGAGGTGATGAAGGGCTGACTCATTTTGCCATATCCGCAGTTCCATCCGGTTCGGTGCCTCCTGGACCTTGTACACATGTAATCCAGAACGTTTCATTGTTTTCTGCACAAAACAAACTGAAACTTTCGCCTTTTTCGCAACATCCCTGATCGAAATGTTGGGATAACGCTTAAATTGGTTCAATACCATCCTGGCCTTCTCCGGATTTGATGTGCCACGTTTTTTGCCACTACCATTTTTCCGCTTGGTTGTCTTACGGTCCTTGAACGTTTTGATCACATGAGATACGGTTGAATGTGCGATTCCGAGCTGTTTTCCGATCCATCGATGAGAAGCGTTTGGGTTTTCGAAGTGAGTGCCCAAAATTTGTTGGCGCACTATTTCTTCATTCGAAGCCATCACTTTCACGAAACTTATAACACAATTGACACAACACAATGCAATACATTCAGTTAAAATTTCAATATTTTTTTACCAACACGCTAAAAATTTACGAACAATTGCGTGTGTCCAAATTTCATTGAATACAGTCTTTAGGACAGCTAAAACACGTGCGCGCAAGCAGTACACACAAATGTTGACGAAACCACACTGCTGCATCATAGACGATGATGATGACACGTAAAAGCGAACTTTAAACAAATTCCTATCAACCAGATGTGACTGCGAAAAACAAGTTCGATGTTCTAAATTCTCTCAGGAAACAGCAAGTGTCAAAGTTCCCCAAGAAATTTATGATTTATAAGCCTTTCGTTACAACATCAACTGTAAATGGTCAAGTATACATGAATGAATGTCTGAAAAAACGACTGCTTCCATTTTTCAAAACACACAACGTTCCTACCATTTTTTGGCAGGACCAAGCCTCTTCTCACTACTCCAAGGATGTTCTGGAGCGGTACAAGACGAATGGTGTCAATTTAGTGCCGAAGGATCTTAATCCCCCAAACTCTTTAGAGTTGCGGCCAGTTGAAACATATTGGGCTATAATGAAGCACGAACTTCGTAAGCATCGTATAGTTGTCTCTACAGAACAGGAAATGTTGAAGTCATGGTAGAAAGCGCAAAAAATGTCGGTTCAAGCGTTGTACAAAATCTTATGCGTGGTATTAAGAAGAAAGTTCGGGCTTTTAGATTTGGTAAAGAAATACAGTGTTATAAAAAAATACCTAAGCCAAGACTATGCATTGTATTTTATTTCCTGAATATTTCATGACAATCGGTTGAGAGACTTGTTTTTGAGGACGAGTTTAAAGTGATGCAATTTAACTGTGGACACCCTTTAGGCAGATCTGTTGTCCATTCGTGGTGGAATGAAGTAGACTACAAAACGTCTACTCTTGTTCACTCACTGAGTTCCAGCGTATGATGCTTTTACCAATATATTTATCAACGTGGTTGTTCCAGTGGGTGGATAGTCATGTAGAAAATGAAAATATTCCTTGGCTCAGGAAGTATTAGCACACCGGTCCCAAGCACTGTCCCAAGCCTAATGATTCGCCTCTAATAATGTAACTCTCACCAATACACCCTCAAGTATTGTGTCAAAATAACATAGCGAATCAAAACAACAACAAAGACACTAGTACCGAAAGGTAAAGAAAAGCGCAAGAATTATTGCAAGGTGCAGACTGCAAGGTGCAATTCGGACCTAGAGGTTCTACAACAGTGAACCAATTTCAAATCGCTAGTTGCATATTGATTGTTGATTGTTCCAAGCACGGATAATAATGAATATTTTTCGCCGATAATTTCGGCCGTAACCAACACTGAATCCAATGTATCATTAATGTCGTGAATGTTTTGGAACCGGATGTTGAGTTGAAGCTTACACCCTTCCTACGCTGTAGTAGAGCTCACTGGTCTCAATGTAGTTTTTTATATAACAAGATCTCAAAGATGTATCGAGGTTACACGTGCATGTAGGATTTCTAATTCGAGATAAATTTATCGCAATTCTCAATTAACATTTATCAAAATACGTAAAGATCACCATCTTCAGACCAGGTATGAAATACCATTTGCTATGTAGCAGCTTAGTAGAAAGACCCATTATCTTACAAGTGATCCGTGCTAAACTAATCTGCTTTTCTCGCTCCCAAAATATCACCATCCACAGCTGGTGCGAATGGTCGCGATTTGTAGCTGACACAACAATTTACATCAATTTAACTTTCATTCTGTCCACTTGTCATCGTTTGAGACGGTGCGCTCCGCTGTCAACGCAAATTGATTATACAACAATATTCCAAACGTGCGGGCTGACAATTTATTTATGTGTGTTTAGTTTAATGCTACATCCCTTTGTGAACTTTATACCGCGTGTTGAGTCAATTTTACTCGTCGTTTGATGCTGTTGCTATCTTAATTACGCGATCTGATTAGGGTTTGTCTGTGAGAGTTTTTGAAATGCATGCTGCGGTCGATTGATCGACATGGTTCTTGATGCTAACTTTTCAATTGTCAGGAATTTGATTTTTCACAGTTTCAGTTAGTTGTTTCAGTTGATGAGAGCTTTCTACCCACGAAAGCGTGTCTGATTGTTTTGGAATACATACTTATGTGTTAGAAAGGTTCAATACTCTTTAGCATCAATACGACATTGTTTACTATTACTTATCGACGTAGTACATAGACATCCACGTGGTACATAACACGATTCGTGACCATCACTAAATTATGGAGTTCCATAATTTGGAAGCCAGTTAGCCAAGTTAACAGCATATAATTGGCTATAAAACATTTCACGTTGTGTGATGTCAAAAATAACCCTGCCACAGAACGGCTCCGAAAAAAACTGAATACACAACAGTCATTCCACGTCCCACTTTCTGATCAGTCACGTCTTGAACTGAGCAAACTTACAAATATCCAACCGGCTGATAAGTTAGACACACCAAATAAAAAAAACGTCACCAAGAAAATCAATATTTTTATGCCAATTAGTCACATGCAATAGTGTTTGATGTTGGTTCGAGCCTGTTATGCCTTGCTCTGACTACGGAGTTAAGACATGTTACAAGGGTATCTTGATGACATTTTGCTTGTTAATATTTTGTCTCATTACTCTAGGAAATTTATTGTGTTAAAATGGCACGTGTGAGTTCCCTCATTCTAAATACACAAATAAATTTACTATCGGTAGCATTTATGCTTCTTAGGCATAAGTTAACTGAGCGCTTCCATTAGTGTTTTCTCAGCGTGATTCACGTATATGCAAATTATTATTGCCGCTAATCCAAAATTCACGTGAAACAGATTGCTCTTGGTAGTTGGATTAAACATGGATGGCAGCAGATTTGTTTGAGTGGGAAATCTCTAAATGCAATGCTGGAAATTTCATTTTTTTTCAAATTTGTGGCGGCACAAAATAGAATTTTCCATATTTCTCCGAAAGGAAATAACGTACAAAAAATAATCTTGTAGGATCTTAAGAAACAAAAAATATTCATCAGCTTTTCGGATAAGTTTTCGAACTTTTCGCTGAATCCCACCTCATTTCGACACAAAATTTTCATTAGGGCCTAACTGACAAACGTAAACAATGGCTTCTTCCGTAAATTTCTCGTGGCACAAAAGCTACCCATGTAAGCCTCCAATTCTATCGGATAGGTGAACACTTCCTCTTCGAAATGATCGTGGTGGATTGATTAGACGAGTTTTCAATAACGAGACATTTAAGGAAAAAGCCATTGTTTACGTTTGTCAGTTAGGCCCTAATGAAAAATTTGTGTCGATTTCTTGCACAGTATTCCGCTTTACCTTTTCTGCCGAAGATCAAAGTAAGCTTTGGACGAGAGCGGACGTGTCAAATTTTCGGCGTCAGATTTCTGCTTCTTTCCCTTCAATTCTTAAAATCATTGAAATTTTAAAGTTTACATTGAGAAGAATACATTATGTTAGTGTCTCTGCAGAAAATGATGGTTGCCCCCAAAACGTTCGTATTCATTCAGGCAGTTATAGTGAACAGTGCATGTACGCGCGCTCCGGTAGTAGTGTGTATTTTTGTGTATGGATAATAGACAAGGATAAGTCGCTTAAAACAGTGTACCAGACACGATGTTTTACTCACTAGACGAAAAAGTTACATAACTGCGGCACGTCGATTTTCAAACCATACCACATGTGTGGAACACTGAGGAACACTTTTGACAGTTGAGCTATAGAAATAAGAAACCAGCAACCTTGCCAATATGCATTGCCTGGTTGCCATGCTAAGCAGAAAATAACAATTTGCGCTGTCAACACATTGGCACCTTCGGCACATTCCCAAAACATTGCGACGCTTGTAGACACACTCAAAAAAATAGCATAAGAGATGCTGAGTGGATCCACCCCTTGGTTGTGCGACAGTGGATAATGAAGAAGATTTGGACGAAAGATCGTTACCAGAAGATTGAAGGGAAGGTATCGTGTGTTTGATCTATAAAAAGAGTGACATACTGGAACGATCGTTACACGGTCAAATGTCCACACAATATCAGATAAACTGACATCAAAGCACTGATTGATCAAGGCAAAGATGGGTCGAGTGACGTGCATTGTTCGAGTATTTGGACACTTGACCCTATTCCTTTACACTCACGGCTGTTACCCGATAGCTGTCATCAAACCAGATCATCAAAAGAAAAAGATTATCATTAGTATAGCCACTGGCTGAATACATTGGTTAATTTCTTGTCCATAAGTTTAAAAAAGCTATTTATTTGGTACTTAACTCACTTGGTTATTCCTCACATTGTAACAATGTGGAAACGGAGCTGTTATCGAAGTCGTGTCGGTTGTTTTCCGTTTTCTCACGAAAATCGGTCGAAAAACGTCGCGTCGTTTACCACTCGCGCTTTCGCCATGCCTCTACCCCAACCATCAGTGTCAGCAAGAGGAAATGGAGATCAACCGATTAAGGAAACAATCTTGCAGCTCCTCAGCAACCAACAGGCATTGATAACACAAATGACGGAGCAGATGGTAAATATCCAAGGGAACGTGCAAAACACCAGCTAGAACGAGCTTCTTTTAGGATCTGGATGCTCATTCGATGGATGACTCGACAGGTATGCCGATTTGTTCGAGAAGGACGTTTGCAAACTCGACGACGCCAAAAAGGCGTGTCTATTGTTTTGAAAGCTCAATGCAGCCGCTCACGAGAGATACACGTCGACTCGAGCTCGGACATAACCATAATATCCAGGCAGAACTGCATCAATGTCGGATCCCCACAGACGTTTTAGCCTGATTGTTACGTGCAAACAGCATCTGGGGACCGACTCAGCACCGAGTAACGTACACTAGTGGCGGAACTTATAAGGAAGATCTAAAACAGAATAACCCTAGTAGCACACTTGTTACCATTCGGTTGATATAACAAAAATATGACTTGCTAAGTCATGATCAAGTTATTACAACTAGTTAGGATCGTAGTGTGCTATTTGGGAAGCAGGTGGCGGAATTTATAGACAACTTCCCTAGGGTGTTTACCAATCGTATGAGACTTTGCACCAAAACACAAGCGGCCAGTTTCAAGTACAACATGGAGAAAGTCGTCGAGCTGAAGCGGCTTGAAGATTAGGGCATTATCTCACTAGTGACCAATGCAGATTATGCAGCACCCACCGCAGCGGTTTGGAAGACATTTTCAATCTGAACACTAAACACGCACACTTATGCATCATCTGAAACACACTAGTGCAAGCGAGATGGAAACAAAACAGTGGAAAAACAAACAACCGATCGGTGTAAGTGGTGCCAGAAATGATCTTATTTTTCATGTGTCGAAGTGTGTTTTTCAGGGTGTTAAAACATGGTGTCCGAGTGACTTACCTCTGATATAACCCTCGCCTTCCAATAGTTGTGTCTGTAGATACGTCGAAAGTGGGAATGTGCTCGCTTTGCACACCAATTTTCTGACGGATCAGAGAATGCTATTTCCAACGCGTCAGCTGAATTCCACTACAGACAGATGGAGAAGAAAGCTCTTGGTCTGGTGTATGCGGTCACTAGATTCTACAGAATGATCAACAGAACAGTTTGTTCTGCAGACCGACCATAAACCGCTGCTAATGAATTTTGGGTCAAAGTGTAGAATACTTCTGTTTGCAGCTAACCGCCTTCAAAATTAGGCCCTCACTGTATGATTTTGGCTTCGAGTACATTCTGACAGATCATTTTGGACATGCAGACATCCTTTCCTATTCCATCATTGGATGTGTGGTTTGGTCATAATGGACGACCAAACATACGTTCCGGGTCTGGCTCTTTATACCGCAATGCAATGCCGTTACCGAGCATATCCGGACAAAGAAGGTGTCCAAATTCCAAATTCCATTGTCCAAAGAAGTATTTGATTTGGCAGACCATAGGTGGTCGAAAATCTAAAAGTTTCGTCTCTACCAGCACTGTCAATAAGAAAGAATGTTTGCAAAAGTGGTTGCCACCGTTTATCAGAAGCCACGACTCTCCAACTCTGTGTTGGCCTGATTTGGCCTCTTGCCATTATGCAAAATCCGTCCTGGAATGGTATAAGGTACTAGAGGTCAAATACGTGCCAAAAAACAGAAAGAAAGAGAGAAGTACTGGGGTCCTTTGAACTCTTTGAAACTAAGAAGAAAGCAAATGGTACCGATGATTTCAAAAGAAGGCGGGCGTATCTGAGGATACCGTACGGAACCTGATGGCGGGTGTACCACAGAAAGTTCAAACATTTTACAGAAAAAAGGATTAACATCTTAGCCAACTTTTTATAATGTAGATATAACTCTATTATACTGGAAGAAACTGTTGAATTATGTGTATTTTTTTTCGCTGCATTTATTTTGCTGTCCGAAAGTTAACGTGCACAGGCTTTAAATATGTTCTCAAGTTTGAAATAATTCAGCCTATAGCCTTATAGGATTCGGTGGTAGATCTGATACCCCGTACCACTTCACGGGAAGATCTAGCAGCGTTACGGTTGCCTCTTTATATGAACTTTAATGGCTAAAGATTGTACGGAATCAAATTGCACAGCTTTAAAATGGCTGTAACTTTTTACCCGTTGGGTATTTTCTATTGAAATTTTGGATGGAATTAGTTCAACGTGTGTTTGTTTACGTTGCGTAAGTTTCACTAGCAAATGTGCAATCGTTGCGAAGATGTAGTTGGAAGAACAGCAGCGGCGCAAAGAAACTTCCAGCAGCTTCCGAGGCTCCAGTATTTCACTGCTCATCATAAATTCGATATCCCTGAGGACGTTAGAAAGCAGAAGATGTCAAAGTTTGCCAAAAAATATATGATTTGGTAAGCAATGTGCTCGTCTGGAAACCGGAGCACTCCATTCATGACAACTGGAACGGTCAATGGGCAGGTGTACCTAAAGGAATGCCTCCAAAAGCGTCTACTTCCTCTTCTGAGGTCACACGATGGTTCTACTATTTTCTGGCCGGATTTAGCCTCGTGCCATTACTCGAAAGCGGCTTTGGAGTGGTACAAGGCTAAGGAGGTCAATTTCATGCCGAAGCATCTCAACCCCCCGAACGCTCCGGAACTGCGGCCAATTGAAATGTACTGGGCCATCATGAAGCAGGCACTTTAGAAGAATCCTAAGGAAGTGAAATCGGAGGAAGATATGATGAAAAAATAGATTGCCACGCAAAAAAAAGTTCGTTCAAATGTTGTACAGAACCTTATGAGTAGTGTAAAGAAGAAGGTTCGTGCATTTGGATATAGAACTGAAATTGAATAAAAAAACATGGAAAAATATTTATAACATGTGTTATTTTACTCCCTGAAAGTTTGAAGATGATTGGTTGAACGGGCGAATTTTGCCGAATATTTGTGTGTTGCAATTTGATTCCGTACACCCTTCCCTCCGTCCCCCTTAGGTCACTCATGTTATCAAAAAAAACCATGAATTATCGGCTCCATAAAGCTAAAGCGATTGAGCCTCCTAAATGAACGAAATAGGAAAAAATACGCGTCTTCCATGATTAAAACTCATCCTTGTTGTCCCAAGCCGAGTGATGTCACTTTTAACGAGGCATAAAATGTATAACGCTATGCTCCGCTAATCACGTCGTCCTTCGGAAGAGAAGTAAAGCCGTTGGTTCCGGCTAGAGTGTTGATGGGTTCGGTATGTAGGGCCCAGCTGATTTTCCTGGCGTGACGAATCAATCTCAGGCAGAAAGTCACGTCAATTCGAAATAGAAAAAAAGGTTTAACTACATAAATAAAGCATGTCCACGTTAAGTTTCGGACACTTTTCTTTCAGTGTAGATTTTGAATTATTCCACGGATCGCTGAACGTATCACTCATAAGACAGCTGAAACTCTCCACTTTATTTCGTGGTACAACATGTTTACATTCTTTTTACATTCAGTAAAATGGCGAAGAGTCAAGTGGAACTGTGCAAATGCATTTTGTACGAATGGCAGCAAAATCCGAATTTATCGGTACGCGATCTTGCCAAAAAACTTAAACCAAAACTTCGATAAGTACCGTGTTTTGAGTTGGCAAATCATTTGACCAGCTTTTGACTGTGGGTTGAAAGGTTGGATTTGGACCAAATCGAAAAGAGTGCTCCCGGCAAATGGACAAAAAGGTGGTAGCCATTATTGAAAAAAATCTTAACCTTTCTGTGCGAAATGTAGCTCGCAAATTTTGAAAGTCAAAATCATAGGTACAAAAAGTAAAGCAGAGGCAAGGATGAAGGCGTACAAAGTGGAAAAGGTGTCCAAGCGTGATGACAAGCAAAATTTCACTGCAAAAAGTCGTGCTAAGGAGCTTTACATTTTTTTTTGCATTTTTTCGGGCTGGCATTTTATATGGCAATGCAAAGGAACGTCGTTTGCCGATAATTTCCGGACAAAGAAGGTGTCCAATTTCCCGAAGAAGTATTTGATTTGGCAGGCCATATGTAATTGTCGAAAATCTAAAAGTTTCGTCTCTACCGGCACTATCAATAAGGATGTGTACTAGGCTGCCTGAAAAGTCCCTTCAACTTCCTACAGATGGCGTTGGTATTCGTCAATGTGAACAATTTTCTATGAGCTTCACTCCTTGAATGGCGGCTGTCGACATTTCAGCCATTTCTGTCCGCGCATTCATTAGTGACAACAGTGAGAAGAGACCGATCAGCAAGTTTAAAAAAAAAATGGAAAATAGAAAATTTTGACAAAATATTATTTTCTACGCAAGAAAAAGGGCTGCTAAAAGCAAAGCCAAGCTGGATAAGTATTTTCCAGACTCTGCTCCGTTGATTCATAAGTGGTTTGCTGATTTTCATTGTGGCCGTACGAGCACCGTTGACGCACCGCGTTCTGGACGACCAAATGAGGTCACTACAACAGAGAACGTCGATAAAATCCATGATATAGAATTGGAGGATCCAAAAGTGAAATTGAAACCATGGATGAAACTTGGATCCTTTACTACACACGGATCATCGCAGCAGGCAAAACAGTGGGTTTCACAGGGCGAAAGAGCTCCGAAGCGCTCGAAAACGCAATAATCGGCGGAAAAGGTTATGGCCACCGTGTTTTGGGATGGGCAAGGTGTAATATTCATCGACTATCTTGAAAAATGTAAAATTGCTAATTGCTCAAGCAAAAATGAATGAAATTCGGTATAATTGGTTTCCCATCCACCGTATTCGCCAGACTTCGCCCCCAGTGACTTCTGTTTGTTCCCAAACTTGAAGAGATGGCTCACCGGTAAGCGATTTAACTCAAATAATGAGCTCATAGCTGAAACCGATGGCTATTTTGAAGAATATCCGAAGGAGTACTATTCGGATGGGATAAAAAATAGAAAATCGTTGGACTCGCTGTATAGACCTAAGAGGAGAGTATGTTAAGAAATAAAACCGAATTTGGCAAAAAAAATATTTTCGTGTTGGATATTAAAGGGACTTTTCAGGCAACCTAGTGCGAGAAGGAATGTCTGCAAAAGCGGTTGCTACCGTTTATCAGAAGCCACGGCTCTCCGGCTCTGTTTTGGCCAAAACAGAGAAAAATTGAAAAGTACTGGGCTCCAGTTAAGCGGAAACTCTTCAAAACTATGAAGAAGGCAAACGGTATCGATGATTTCAAGAGAATAATCGTAACGGCGGGCTATCTGAGGATAACGTACGGAACTTGATGGCGAGTGTACCTTAGAAAGTTTGGGAATTTTACAGATAAAAGAATTAATATCTTAATCAACTATTATTTTGGTGTTCAACATTTAACGTGGACAGGCTTTAAATAGTCTGAAGAAATCAGTTCTATAGGATTTGGTGGTAGATCTGACAACCCGTACTGTTCACGCCCGAACGTGAACGACGACTTACAGCAATCAGCCAGCGATCACGAGCATGCCACACTATTGCTAGTCGATAACTCCACCCATCTGGCATGCAACGGCTGAGTGATACGACGATGACGGAAGAAGGATAAGAAGCAAAAACAGCATTTTTGACACTATAAAAGCACAGAGAGCAGTGCCAGTATCAGTGTTTTTGTGAATATATACAGAGGAAAATTGATCAACATCAAAACAACAGCAGAGAGTTATGGAAAATTTTGAAATCATTATTGAAACCTAGCAATTGCAGACCGCGGTCCATAACTTTTGAAGGCATAATAGAACAGTCTGAACAAGCAGTTGCGTCTAAGTTTAATGATTATTTCGTCAATAGCGTTTCATTGATCAACCAATCAATTGAATTGGTCGATGAACCTGATGAATTAAACCAGCCAGTTAATATTAATTGTAGATTTGAGAGTTTTCACCCGATCACAACAGATGAGCTTAGAAATATTTGCTTTTCCTTAGGAAAATCGGCTGGAGTAGATAATGTTAATGCTAGAGTTATTCAAGATTGCTTTCATGTCATTGGTCACACTTTACTGGACCTTATTAATGAATCATTGCAAACTGGGCACGTGCCTGAAGTGTGGAAAGAATCGTTGGTTGTTCCGATTCAAAAGGTTGCTGGGACGGTTAAAGCCGAAGAGTTTCGTCCTATCAACATGTTGCACACATTAGAGAAAATTTTAGAGCTTGTTGTGAAAGGCCAGTTGTTACAATATTTAAATAGTAACTCTTTGTTGATTTCGGAACAATCTGGCTACCGGGAAGGCCATTCTTGTGAAACCGCGTTAACCCTTATGTGATCGACAAAAAAACACCTTTAAGTGATCGACAGGGTACCCGGGTACCCACCAAATTCAAATGATTATAACTCTGGCTATTATTGACCGATTTTAATTCTTTTAGCACCGTTCGATTCCAAAACTCATTGGCTTTATGGACATTATCAGCAATGACCATTTGGATTCATCTGGTTCCCGTAAATCCGGGTTACCGGGGCTGTGGTCCGGTGAGGAGGCACTATTTGGAAACAACTATTAAATTTCCGGAAATGGATGTCAAAATCTATGGAATAATTTCAAGAATACATTTCTATTCCATTGTGGACAATGTGCCGACTTGTTCCTGCAACGGCCATTCTGTAACAGGTTCCCGTGGGGCCTCTAGTGGCCATGAACATATTTAAAATGAAACCCTGGCAATATGGGTATCAAAATTCATGAAATCTCGCCAGTAGGATATTTCTCAACGTTAAGTGGCAATCGGATGATTTGTCCTTGGACCGGTCAATCCGGAACAGGTTCCCGTGGGGCCTCGAGTGACCATGAACATTTTCAGTAGAAACCCCTGGCAATATGGGCTTCAAAATTCATGAAATTTTGCCAGTAGGATATTTTTTAACGTTAAGTGGCAATCGGATGATTTGTCCTCGGACTTGTTAATCCGGTACAGGTTCTTATGGGACCTCGAGTGGCCATGAACATTTTCTGTAGAAACCCCTGGCAATATGTGTATCAAAATTCATGAAATTTCTCCAGTAGGATATTTCAACGTTTAGTGGCAATCTGATGATTTGTCCTCGGACTTGTCAACCCGGAACAGGTTCCCGTGGGGCCTCAAGTGGCCATGAACATTTTCAGTAAAAACCCTGGCAATATGGGTATGAAATTTCGAAAGTTGAGAAATATCCTACTGGCGAAATTTCATGAATTTTGATACCCATATTGCCAGGGGTTTCTACTGAAAATGTCCATGGCCAATCGAGGCCTCATGGGAACCTGTTCCGGATTGCCAAGTCCGAGGACAAATCATCAGATTGCCACTAAACGTTAAGAAATATCCTACTGGTGAAATTTCATGAATTTTGATACCCATATTGCCAGGGGTTTCTACTGAAAATGTTCATGGCCACTCGAGGCCCCACGGGAACCTGTTCCGGATTGTCCGGTCAAGGAGAAACCATCAGATAGCTACAAAATGTTGAGAATATCCTACTGGCGAAATTTCATGAATTTGATATAGACAGGGTTTTGCACTGAAATGTTCATGGCCATTCGAGGCCCTACGGAACCTGTTCCGATTGACCAGACCGAGAACAAATCATCATATGGCCACTAAACGTTAGAAATATCCTACTGGCGAAATTTCATGAATTTTGATACCCATATTGCCAGGGGTTTCTACTGAAAATGTTCATGGCCAATCGAGGCCTCATGGGAACCTGTTCCGGATTGGCCGTTCCAGGAACAAGTTCGCATATGTCCCACAATAGGATAGAAATAGTTTCTAGGAGTTATTCCTAACATTTCGACATCCATTCTTGCAAATTCAATAGATGTTCCGATATTGTGTCTCCGTACAGGAACACAGCCCTGGTAACCCGGATTTACGGGAACCAGATGAATTCAAATGGTCATTGCTTATAATGTCCATAAAGCCAATGAGTTTTGGAATCGAACGGTGCCAAAAGAATAATAATCGGTCAATAAAAGCCAGAGTTATGATCATATTAATTTGGTGGGTACCCGGGTACCCTGTCGATCACTTAAGGGGTAAAAAAAATCGAGGTCCCCCTCTTCGGCACCCCTTGCTACTATACGAAATGTTTTTATGTTAAAAGTTGCCTTCCAACTACAATTAAGATGTCACTAAATTTCAGCTTCCTAGTTTAAAATAAACTATGAAATTTAGTAATGTAAAACATGAAAAGGTACCCGGGTACCCTGTCGATCACATAAGGGTTAAATTTAGTATTAGCAAAATGGAAAGATAACTTAGAGAGTAAACAAACAATTTTTGCTGTTTTTTTCGATCTGAAACGCGCTTTTGAAACAATTTCTAGGCCCTTGTTGTTGAAAGCATTAAAGCGCTTTGGAATTTCGAGTACTGCATACAGATGGTTTGAAAGCTATTTGTCTGACAGAACTCAAAGGACCGTTTTTAATGATTCTGTTTCCAGTCCCGTGGGGAATAACCTTGGTGTGCCCCAGGGAAGTGTATTAGGGCCCCTTTGGTTTATTATGTATATTAATGACATGCGACGTGTTTTACGATATTGTGACATTAATCTGTTTGCAGATGACACTGTGTTGTTCATTGCAGCTAAAGATTTAAATGAAGCCGTTACCCATTTGAACGAAGATTTGCGTTTTCTAAGTAGATGGTTGAAATGTAAGCAATTGAAATTGAATATAAGTAAAACTAAATTTATGGTAATTTCACAGAATCGAGTAAATGAGAATGTCTCAGTTACGATTGATGATGAGGCAATTGATCGCGTTCGGGAGATTAAATATCTTGGCGTGATTATTGATGACAAGCTGAAGTTCAACGCTCACATTGACAATGTCATCAAGAAAATTGCCAAGAAGTATGGAATTCTATGCCGATTAAAAAACGATTTAACTACTTGCAGTAAAATACAGCTATACAAATCAATCATCTCCCCTCATTTAGAGTTTTGCTCTTCCATTTTATTCTTGCCAACCAAACACAAATATTGAGGTTACAGCGTTTGCAGAATAAAATAATGTGCTGATTTTAAGATGTAACAGATTCACTTCCTCGACTTTTATGTTGGACGCTTTACAGTGGCTATCGGTGAAGCAAAGAATTGTGTATTTAACTATGGTGTTCATTTTTAAAGTAGTTAATGGTTTGCTTCCTCGATATTTGTGTGATCGAATTGAAAGAGGAAGTGATTTTCATAGATATAATACTAGAAACGCGGATGAAATAAGAACACCGAATTTCTCGACATGTGCTTCACAAAACTCATTATATTTTGAAGGAATAAATGTTTTCAATTCGATGCCAAGACACATTAACCGTGCACCAACACTTTCAGAATTTAAAAGACTATGTATTTCACACGTTAAAACTGTATTCTGAGCAGCAAGCGTAATTTTTTTTTCAATATTTATGAAGATTGTACCTGAGGATGTTTTATTATTATAAAACGGATTATTTTGTGTAGACCATTTCTTGTACATTTATGTTGCTTTTTTTTGTAATAATGAAGAATGTATCTGACGAAGTTCTTTACAAACGGATTATAATGAGTTGGCTATTTTATTTTTTCAATTTTATTTTTTCACATTTACAATACTACAATACTCACTATTTTGTTCGTCACAATGATGATGATGGAAATTTGTATAATGTTGTATTAGTTTAAAAAAATAATAAAGAAAGTAGTCTACAATTGTTTTGAGCCTCGCGCGCGGTATACAGATATGATGGACTTCTTTTTAAATTCGTTAAAAAAATTGGCCTTTGATGCTTTAGATGGTACTATGAAATAGTAGCGAGTTGTCTGGCTGAATGTTGAGGAATTCTTCGTCAATTCTTTTTGTGGTTGAAAGTAAAAGTTTGACTAGGGCCGGTCGAGGATTTTTTCGGTTTGGAAATTTTCTCGATCTCCCTGATTGGGGATATCCTTGGTCAGCCCAAAACTAAGGTGGCGGTTCCATTATTGTTGGAACCTCTGACTTGTAGCGGGCAGGATCGGATATTGGCTTGTCTCTTGATAATGTCCTTTAACTGGATTCTGTGATCTGAATTGCAACAGAATTTCCTGATCGCTGGGAATACTTGCGAACTTTTGTGGTTAACATCAAAGCTTTTCACAATTATGTCGCTGTGAAGCAAATGGATACTTTTGAAGAAATTTATATCTGTAGATGTAGTGAAGCCCATCGCGTCGTTTATTCCTCGGAGCCTGGCATGGCCCCGACACGTACCGCTTCAGGAGAAGCTCTACCAGCGTTACGGTTGTCTCTTTATATAAACTGTAATGGTTTTACATACTCTAATTGATGTTGAAGGAGATGTTCGCTCATCACCATGAGGCACCAAGAGTGAACAACAATGTTTTTGGCTAGAAAATGAAAGATATGAAGAAAGTTTTGATAGTTCGCTAGTGTGCGGCAGGCTTGGAAATCTAACAGAACAGACGCACACTAGCGGAACTATCAAAATTTCTCTTCATATCTTTCATTCTAGCCAAAAACACTGTTGTTCGCTCTTGGTGCTTCATGTATGAGCGAACATCTCCTTCTACATCATAATCGTTACTCCTCGCATGGAGAATATATAACATAACAATTAATGTATACTCTAATTGTTATGTTTTGTATTCTCCATGGGTGGAGTAACAATTATGGTGTAGAAGAAGGCACGAAGAGTGGACAGTAATGTTTGCTAGAATGAAAGATATGAAGAGAAAGTGTGGAAAGTTCCGTAAGTGTACGGTAGGTTGGAAATAGAATAGAAGTATTGAAAACTGAGCAAAAGGGCATGGGTAAAGTAGTACTCGAACCAAGAACAATACCTTTGCCTAACATCCCACTGAGGCGAAGGTCGACGCACGGACGAATCCGTCACCTCAACCTTGATTCGAGTACTACTCAAGTTTCAATCCTACTGCCTTTTAGCCTTTGCTCAAATTTATGAGTGTTTTATTATTGCAATAGACATGCTAATTTGTTTAAAAGCAGCTTTCTATGATGCGAAAGATGTGTCGTTAATAATTTTACTTTAGGCTGTTTTTATAACCTTTTCTAGAAAGAATGTGAAGTCTAAAACAGTCAAGCTTTAAAAAATATTTGAAGAGGAACTCTATCCCTTCATAAAACCGTTCAGTAATTCAATAATAAAGCTCCTTCATATTTGTTTAACAGAGCCATGATAAAATATTGCATAAGCACGCTTTATCATTATAAAAACCATCACTAAGCCATTTGGACTCGGACGAGAGCATAAAGCATTTATTGTAGCATTTTGCACTACATAAAGTTTATTATAAGATGCTCTACCAATGTTGTCATAATAAAATTAAACAAAGATGGATTCGCATAGCAACAAACTAAGACAAGTGAAAAAAATGCACGATTAAGTGAAATAATAAACAAAACTTATTGAGCATTCTGAATAGTAATTTGCCAACTATCCATCAATCAAGGTCGTTTAAAAAACTACAACATCAGTCAGTCTCCCATCCAGATGAAATAATCTTGAGGCATGTATCGCCTGGTATACGGCATTGCTTTCCCATATTCTTTCGTATAAACTTTCTTAGTCCTTTTGATGTAGCTTGAACTGTCAAAATTTTTCTGGCAGCAGCTTGGTTACCATATAAGCTGTTTGGCAGCTAAACGGTCTTGCATAAAGCAAATTAGCGTCGCAAAGAAACAGTTTAGCCTCAAAATTATTTTCATAAATGCCATTTCAAAACATTATTTATTTATTGATGCTTACATGAAAACAAAACAGCATTTTCAATAATGGCTCATGAAATATCAATGTTAATGCCGCTGCCATTTTGATTTCAATCTTAATGCAGGTTTATAATTTTCATATATCATGATATATTTTCTTTGACACGGCTTATTGTTGTACGGCAGTCAATGTGGGATAAAAACAAAAGTATTAATTAAGAGTGATGGAGCAAAAAAATATCTGCAACGAAGAATTAAACTTTTTCTTAATATTTTTTTAGAAAGTACAACGTGTTTCGGAAGCGCACCTAGTTTTTCAGCTCATTTCAAGCACTTTACACAATGAATTTAATTTGGCACTGAAAATTTGAATACTGTAGGTTGAAACTAGAAATAAAATATTATAAATCAAGCTGAGATAACTAGTTCACTTTGAAAATACTGACGTTTTATTTGGCATGGGTAAACTTTTTTTTCTAATCAGAGTTATTTTTGCCGAAATGAATTTGTTGAGAGTGAATGAAATTTGAGAATACGATTTTAATATGAATAAAATTGTTTTGAGTGGTTTCGGCAAGCGTCAAGAGGAAGTGGCACGATATAGGCTTTTATAGAAGTCAAATTGCTTTTATTGTGGTTTTCCTATGGTTTTCAAACTGCTTTTAATTCTATCATAATAAAGTCTTTTTGTTTTAATCCAATCTAGAACTTCCTCTAAAATATACCCTTCAGAACCTCTGCCAGGGTGGGCCAAATAGGCACATTTTAGTCTTCAGGAGGTTTTGGGGGAATCAATCAAGACAAATAAGCCTTGACCAGAGTTTTATGGATGCAGTTTTATAACACCCTTGTAGGAATTCATAAACTTCAAATGTTACTTGGGTACTTTACCCATGCCCTTTTGCTCAATTTTCAATACTTCTATTATATTTCCAACCTACCGTACACTGACGGAACTTTCAAGACTTTCTCTTCATATCTTGCATCCTAGCAAACATAACTGTCTACTCTTGGTGCCGCAAGGTGATGAGCGAACATCTCCTTCTACATCTGTAATGGTTATCAAACGCTTCTGAGATATTTATGCATTTTTAAAATTAAATATTATTGTTTGTACATGAGCTGGTCAAAATTGAAAGGTACCAAGACATTTTATCATTGACTTAGAAGAAAACATCTGGGAATAATTACACGCCGTACATTGCGCAACGAAAATGATCGGTCCGTTTCCCATTTTCAGTGAATAAAGGTTGAGAAGTAAAACAATGCATTGACAACTTGTCACTACGCACGCACGAGATGTAAAACACTCGTTAGCAAAGTTCAAAATCCCAAGCTGTCTTTCAGCTCGTTTTGAAATAACGTATTACCTACCCCTCTTGGTGACCAAAAGTCTCGCTCATTCGTTATTTATCATTATTTACTCGACAGTCAAAGTCCTGAAGTGTGCTCGAGGCAGAGAGTGATTTCGTGCCGTTCAAAGCAAGCCTGACCGGATAAAGAAGACAATACTCAACCCCGAGTATACCTAATGTGAAATCGATTTAAAAATAACGAAATGGATGCAGCCCCTATCGTGCAGATTTGTCCCCATCGGTCATCCTCGAGACCAGACAGAGCGGAGCGATTATGCAACCCGATCAAATACGAGAAGGGTGCATTGGAATCGATTCTTCAGTTATATAAAAATTAATGATTGTCATTTGTTTTCCTATGAAATTGTCACAACTTCCTGCCGGTGCAATGGGACGAGAGTCAACATAAATCAACATGCATAAACCGTTGCAATACAACTTTACCTTATCGTGAAACTATCCAAGTCCTCCGTTCCGTTTGATGAATGCAAATAAATCCCTAAATGCACAACACCGCAGGCACTCGTAACAATCGAAAATGTTGATCTCCTTCTACAAGCACTTGTTCTTGGTGCTAGCTTTCGCTTTTCTTTTCACAGCTAATTTTCAGCACCATGATGAGCAGGGAAGAAAACTCGCGAACATCCGCAAATCAATACACTTTCGTGCCACACACGTTCACTGCAGGGGTTTTCCTCTCGGATTTCCACGCTATTTCGCCGTTCAACGCAACGAGGAAAGGAACAATCCCGTCGTGTCGCTCACTATTTCATAACCATCACCGAAAATTTACCTTTTCACGAGAAATGCTGGCACCGAAAACATTCGACGTTCCAAGAACTACCGATGTTCACAAGAAATAGGCACTAAAAAAATTAAAATAATTTCACTTCACCTCTTTGGATGCAAACTATTTTGGACTAGTTAGAATCACCCATCGTAACACGTTCCACTGGTTTCAGGATGTGAAGCTAGATTATAAACCGAGCCACACGCGACACACGAAACAAAATTGGGCTTCGCATGGTTTCTGCACAGAGCTAGATCCGACGTACGACACCAGAGAATGAGTTTTACACCCGTTTCGAAGCAAGGGCGATGGGGAAAATGACTTTTATTTTGTTATGTCGCCTGTCCTATGCCGCCGCAAGTGCTGCAGCGACCAGAGGATCCACCACCCATTTTTGACGTTTTCCTTTGTCAGTGTAGTAGTGAAACGATGCGGTGGTTGTCGAAAATTTTCCGAGAATCATCGTGAACTGTTGATGAAATTTTCCGCATCCACTAAAACCTGTAATGAGAGTGAAAGAAATGGCACGAATGAGAACTTTCACACCGTAAGATTGCGGTTGTATGCTTCACAATCAGCTGGGCAGCTTGCACAGTGGGCATTTTTTTCGAAAGCACAAAAGGTATTTACATCCTTAATAAATACAATATTTCGTGAACTCGTCTTATAACGTTTGCATTAAAAAAAAGGACTTTTTTTCGAATGGTGATAAACAACCTAAGACAGATAATTGCTTTTAATAAATTGCCCATAATTAAGAGGGGATTTACAGTTAGAATGACCAAAAAATTCAATTTTTATTATTGCATAAAAATTTAGTAAATTTCCCGCAGAATCCGCTCTCCAAACCCTTTTTTCGAAATTCGAACTCCAAGTGTTTGTTGCGCCTTCGCGCGCAGCAGGCATAAAAAGACGTTTAAAAATTTCAACGCGTTTTTCTCAAAACAGCATTTTCGGAGTTTATGCCGGTGATAACTCAAAAACTAATTATTCGATTAAGCTGAACCTTATAGGATTTCTTTATTATAGTATTACCGTTTATATGAGTTGAAAATTATTGTAATATTGTATTACTAAATATGAAAAAATGTGATAAAATGGCGGAAAAAATGTGGATTTTTTCAAAAAAGTTACGCCAAAAGTGCAATTTTTCTTTTTAACTTTTTTGTTCAATTCATCTACTAACTGTAAATGTAATTAATGTAATGTTTTTGGGTTAGCAGGTTTCAGATCAAAACTGCGACCAGGAGAGCCGGCACAAGCAAAATACAACGACTTTTTCAACGCACTCTAACGGCCGCCAAATTGAAAAAAATATTTTTGTATACTAAATGGATACACTTATAATTGAAAAAAAAAATTGGATTGATTTGATCAAAAACTTCCCCTTATGGTATTTCTTGATGAACGACGCAACTTCCGGCAGGCATTTCGTACTATAAATTTCCCCGTTCACGGCCACCGTCGGCCAGTCCGGAGCAAAAGAAGAGCGGCTTTGACATCTCCTTCTCGCTGATTGTCAGCCACATCAGCACCTTCTTGGGGAACTTGGTGTGTGAAATGAACTTCACCTCAGAGCTCACTTCCTTCGTGGGGGAAGTAAAATACGAAGTGCCCTGCCAGTCGTTGCCATCCAGGGTGAGATAGGTCTCGTCATCCATCACCACCGCCACGTCGCCGTTCGCCCGGAAAATCGAGAGCACCATTTTATTCGGCCGCTGCCGCTGCGTCATTGTCTGCTGCTCCGAAAGTGAACGCAAACCCATGAATTGGCAATTTTGATCCATTTTTTTAAATGCAAATTTGTTTAAATTGGGTGAATTTTTGTTTAAATAAGGTGAAGCTTGCTAGCATCCAGAAAACCACCGCCTTAAATGCCAATTTGGATCACCACTTTGCATTTCAGAAGGCACATCTCTCATAAACCATTATCGTTTCGTGAAAGACATTTCAATCTTGTATACTGCAGTGCAACAAACCTGTGTTTATAGTTTGGCATATGACATCTCTGTGATTTCTTAGATTTGTGCCTTTAACAATTCGAAGTTGTGTTGCAAATCGACACCACTTTTAAATTCTTGAAACCAAAAGCCTTCAAGAAGAAAATAAAAAAAACTCCTTAAGAAGAAAATATATTATTTCCCACTTTGAACAACTTTGAGGCATTGTAAAAATATGGAATTATTGACATTGTGGTGAAAAACATTGGGGTGAGAAGTATCATGAATTGGCCTTTTTTTCCGGCACAACTTGACAGCTCATAGCAATTCTGGTTAAAATTCTGGTGTTAAATTCAACAAATGCAAGAGTACAATCTCAATTATCAGGATATTAAAAAAAAGTAATTGATTCAAAATTGAAAATAACTGGGTAAAGATTGGACTCGGAAAAAATGCAACACTTTGTTTTGAGTGTAACTATTTATTGCGTGGGTAAAAATGAATGAATTTTGGATTATACTAGTTTAGAGTGTTAAGTTCATGTTCATTCAATTTTATCGCGACCAGTCAAGTAGTTTTTACATATACATTCGAAACAAGAAGATCTACGCCAGCAAATCTTGGGCGCGGTGATCGATAATCCTGGTCAGTCGCACAGATGGATCGGCAAAAGGCTTGGAATCCACCGCGTTGTGAAGATGTTCCAGGAGACGAAGACCATCGAGCGGCGCACTGGAAGCGGCCGAAACCCGAAAACGGAATACCCTGAGAAGGCGCGGAAGATAAGGCAGTACTTTAAGGATAACCCGAACCTTGCCACCCGAGACGTGGCCAAAAAGGTCAATTCGTCTAAGTCGTACGTCCAGCAAACCATGAAGCGGGCTGGGCTACGTGTTTTTAATGTCAGCAAGGCACCAAACCGGACTGACAAGCAAAACACGGTGGCCAAACTGCGTGCGTGGAAGCTGTACCGGGAGTTGCTGGTCAAGCCAGGATGTGTCGTCATGGACGACGAGACATATATCAAGGCGGACACCAAACGAATCCCCGGCCTCGAGTTTTTTGTCGGTTCGTCCCGCATGGAGGTTCCGGAAAAGTTCCGGAACAGAAAGATGGACAAATTCGCGAAAAAGTACCTATTGTGGCAGGCGATCTGCGATTGCGGACAGTACAGCAAGCCGTTCGTTACAACCAGCACAATAAACGGGCGGATTTATCAAGAGGAATGCTTACAGAAGCGCTTGCTGCCCTTCCTCCGCTCTCACCGCGGTCCCACGCTGTTCTGGCCGGATCTCGCTTCGTGCCATTACCCCAAGCCTGTAATGGATTGGTACGAGGCGAAGGGCGTTAATGTTGTCCCGAAGGAGGCGAACCCACCAAATACAACAGAAATTCGTCCGATCGAAAACTTTTGGGCGATAATGAAGAAAAAGTTGAAGAAAAGCGGAAAAACATTCAAAACCGATGAAGCTTTGAAAAAAAACTGGGAGAAATTGTGTAAGGAAAATGGATAAAGCCAAGATCTCATGAGCAGTGTTAAGAGAAATGAACGAGCATTCAGCTTGGGGGAGAAAATTCAATGTATAAATTATGCCAAAACATAGCTAATATATAGTTATTTAAGAACTATAAATTAGAAGAAAAATTAGTAATCTCCATTTAATTCCAACTACCTTTGCTTATCTTCGACAAGATGTCGAAGATAAGCAAAGGTAGTTGGAATCAAATGGAGATTACTCATTTTTCTTCTAATTTATAGTTACAAGTATTCCACTAAACAGCTCAAACCCTCTAGGATTTAGTTATTTAATCCCTGAAAATTTGAGAAGTATCCGATTTAAAATGAATTTTTGGTGATAATTTTTGTGTGTTTAATTTTTTCCGAGTCCAATCTTTATTACACATTCGTTATAACGCTATATCTTGTATACCTCGTTCACACTACAACTGATCAGCATCTTTACATCTAGAGTCTAGAACGCGTAAAAAAAAATTGTATCTGTGAAAAATGCATTTAAATACCCTGAAATACTGCATTTGGAAGTTGAGTGTATAAAAAATGGTTGCTATGATGAGTTCTCACCGTTTGCTCTCCATTTTTCAGCATCCATTGCAGTTTGAACAAGCGACACGTTCGGTCGTGTTTTTCGCTCGCGCTCTGAAAAGTTTTTCGGTGTTTTTCGTTCGCTCTTTCGATGTGGTGCGTGGTTCACTATTAATCCCTGCTGCTCCCTCCAAGAGAATGTCGATAAAGGAGACGCCGACAGATGTGGCTGACACGTCCACTAGACGAGGCAAGCGGAAGAAGCCCGACGTCGACGCAGACGTCAATCAGCAGCTGCTGAGTAGCAACGCCTTTAGCGCGCAAGCTATCGAGTCCCAACCGATTATCTCCGCTCCGGAAAATACCCGTACGACGAAACAACCGCCTCTGGTGGTGAAAAACATCGAATTAGCGGCCGCGAAAATGGAGCCATGCAAGGCTCGAGTTGCGTAGAAAATCACCAGGTTTGGTACAAGGATCCACTGTACCTCCATTGACGATTACATCAAACAATAACAGGTTTTCGAGTACTACACGCATGACAAACCTTCCGATCGGTTCTACTGGTGGCACCGGAAATCCTCATCAATCGTCTGAAGGAGGAACATGACGTGGATGCCAAAGCTGTGCACATCATCCAACGAAAGGGCGAATACGCAACCTTCGATGAGGCATTCTATTTGGTACACTTCACCAAAGGATACACGAACCTGACGAAACTGCGGGAGGTCAGGCAGGTTGGTCAGATCTTGGTACGCTGGGAGGCGTACCAAAATAAGCACGTGGATGTAACGCAGTGTATGCGTTGCCTGTACCACGGTCACGGTACCCGAAACTGTCACCTCAGTAGAAGGTGCAACAACTGCGGTGGAACCCACGACACGGAAGAATGCCCGACGAAAGATGCTCCGGCCAAGCGATGCGCCAACTGTGGTGGCGCCCACCCAACTACGGACCGTAACTGCCCTAAACGAGCCGAATTTCTTCGATTACGGCATCAAACTACGTCCAACCAGAAGAGCCGAAAGCAACTCAGCAAGGTCCCGCCCACTCCTGCCTTAGTAATGAAAACTAGCCTACGCTGCCGAACAGTTCGGTAACCGTCGGAATTCCAAGATTCGTGACACCTCAGTCCACCCCCGGGATAAATCAATACCGACGCACCGACCCTCGCGTCAGATCTGGTGTGGCAACTGCTCCAATCGATTTGCCTCCCGAGGAAAATAGAGATGCATTCTACAGCTCAGCCGAGTTATGGAGCATTTTTACGGAGTTCCGTAGAAGACTTCTGCGGTGCAGGACAAAATCGGACCAAGTGGAGGTCCTTGATTATATGGTGTGCAAATATGGGGTCAATTGAGCCCCGCACCATCCGTGTATCCAACAGGAATACTCGCTCTGTTAGAGTCACGGTCACGGTTTTGACATAAATACTGTAGCTGTTGCCATTTAAAAAGGTATCCGGTACGAGATTCTGCCGTACCCAAAGACCAGCGTCATCGAAGCCATCGGCGTGAAAATCTTCGCCCATCACGGTATTCGCCGTCTACATGCCCCGGCAGTGCGCGAACTGCAATGGCACCTCACAGCTCTTCGTGGAAGACCTTGTAAATCTCACCATCGACCGATCTCGCTTCATAGTGGCTGGTGATCTCAATGCTTGCCATACCCTGTGGAAAAATCAGTCGAGCAACAAAAACGGCAACCTTTTGGCTAATCACCTTAGCTCAGGTACGTGTACTATCCACTTTCCAGACGATCCGACCTTTCTATCCCCAGCTGGAAGTACATCCACCCTAGATGCGTTCCTATCCGACTTGGCACTCTTGAAGCCGGTCACCCATCACGAGTTAAGTTCCGATCTCTATCCGGTGGTGTGCGAACTGAACTGTAATTCAACTAAAGTTTCACCATTGAAGAGACGGGATTACCACCGATTCAACTGGGTAGCTTTCAGTCGCCTGGTGGACTCTCGTCTGCCTGACAACCCGGACGTTTCATCAGTCGAAGCCATCGAAAACCAACTCGGTATGTTCGAGGAAACTATCCACGCCGCAGAGGAAGCCTGTATCCGATGGGTACCGGTGAGAAAGCAATACACAGGTATTGACCGCTACACCCGTCAGCTAATTCAACAACGGAACACCGTTCGCCGACAGTTCCAACGATCCGGATGCCTGCTGAAGAAAGAGGAGCTCTGCATTCTCAGCCATGAAGGAGGCCATTCTGGAAGGTGGCAAAAGTGGAAAACATTATACACCGCAACAGGTCACTATCAAACAACACGGCCATGGTCCTTCTGGATGAGGAAAAGGCCTTCGACAACGTGTGGCACGACGGCTTGATCCATAAGCTGGTACAGGCGAACTTCCCGAGCTACCTGATGAGGATGGTAAGGAGCTATCTAACCAATCGTTCCTCCAAAGTATCGCTTGCAGGAGCATCGTCTGCACTCAAATCGATCCCTGTCGGTGTGCCTCAAGGTAGCCTTCTGGGTCCCATCCTGTACAATCTGTACACATCAGACGTACCGCAGCTTCCAGCTGGCTGCAACCTGGCGCAGTACGTGTGCAATAATGCCCAACGGTAGAATGTCAATAAACTACCGGTTCTGGTTGCAACAATGGGCAACCGCTTACGTGACGTACCTCAGCAGCTGGAAAATCAAAGTGAACGAAGGCAAAAGTCAAGCTATCCTGTTCCGACACCGACCTTCACCGAAGCATCTACCTCCACCCGACTGCTTCATACGGGTAAAAGGAGGCCCCGTCGATTCGATGGATGGCGTCAAATACCTTAACATTAAACAACAAACGGAACTACCGTGCAAAGCATTTTATCCACTAATGAACCGAAGATCCCGGCTATCGCAGCGGAACAAACTAGCCGTCTTCAAAACAATTATCGCCCCGGTGATGAACTACGTCATGCCTGAAAAACAAACAATCATCATCGATATAAGCACAAGTTAAAGGTTGAAAACATTAATTTGTAAATCACTTGTAAAATAAGAATATGTTTAAACACGAAATCAAAAAAAGAAGATCAAATTGAATTAGAAAAAAAACTCTCCAGTTTTTAAAATGACGTCCAAGCTAGAGGAGCAGAGTGTCAAAATTTTGCTCGCGCAGCAAAAGAATCTGACTCTTTTGCACGCCAAGTTGGCAAAATTGCTGGATGTGGCCAAATTGACCGTGACAAACATTTTAAAAGTGTTTGGGAGCGTCTGTCGACCACCAGGAAGCCTGGAAGCGGTGGCAATCATAATCCGGACGTGGCAACGACGATGAAGAAAGTGGCCGCGAAATATAGGTGGAATCCTAACCTCTCTATCCGGGACGTTGCTGACAAGCTCAATGTCGCTCATACTACTGTACAGCGGAAGAAGAAACGAGCCGGGTTGTCGACGTTTAAGAATGTCAATGTGGAGGAGAAGGCGAAGAGAGTCCCGAAAGTTGTATACGAATATGCTCACAAAGTTTGACTGTGTCGTCATGGGGGAGATGAACCAGCCCAGGGCTGAAAATCTCGATTGTCAAGGAAATAAAAAATGTGTCGTCATGGACGGCATGTCACGTGGCATATGAATGCAACTTCCAGGACAGCAGTTTTCATCAGGAAAAAGGGAAGGTGTCCGAAATTTTGAAAACATTCAAACTATCGAAGTTCCTGAAAAATACCTCGTCTGGCATGCCATATGCACGTGGTCTAAAAAGCGGCATTTTCATCACTACGGGTTCCATCAATCAAGAGATCTACGTCCAGGAGTGCCTGGAAAAGCGGCTGCTACCATTCCCAAAGCAACATAGTAGACCTGAGCTGTTCTGGCCGAGCTGCTACTATGGGAAAAAGGCAATCGAGTGGTACAATCCGAACAACGTGGTTGTGGTACCCAAAGACCACAACCACAACAGCCCAGAACTCCACCCTATCGAACGGTATTGGGCTTTGGTCAAACGGAATCTCAAAAACCTAACAAATCCATAGAAAATAAGCAGCAGTTTAAATCTAACTGGCGTTTGGCGGCGAATAAGGTCGATGAGACCACTGTGAAAAATTTAATTAAAGAGGTTAAACGGAAGGTATGGCAGTTCGGATTTGGCAAACCAAAAGAATAAACGAACATTATTTCCTTTAACTATATGATATGAACTACCAAAACAAAAAACATAATAAGATTTTTGTATTATGAATTTTGACTGAGAGAAACTATTTGTTTCGTCAACCAATTTTTGCGCATTCCAGTCTTTAGTTTTAAGAGGAAATACTAGGCGGCGTGAAAAGTAACCTCCTTGACCGCCAAAATGCGATGCTACTGTATAAAAGGTTATAGCATAGACTAACTCTAAGACCAGTAGGTCCCGAACAAATACGATTTTTTTCTTGGCTCAGTCAGTACTAAAGAATGTGCACACCAAAAAGTAGTCAACGGGAAATTAGTGGTATTAAATGGAAAATATTAGAAAATCATTTATTTAAGACTGAACACCGATGTCAACTCATAACCCTGGAGCCTCTTCACCAGCGGAGGATTTACTTGCAGAGATTGTTTGCATTCGATGTACTGAGCAACCGCTTGGATTGCACATATCTCTTGCAACAAATAAACTTTTATGTTCCTGCTCGCAGGTCCCGACAACGACAGCTTTTGTGGATTCCGAGGCACCGAACAGTCTTCGGTGAAAATCATCCACTGCAAAGATGCCTCCGAAGATTTAATGAAGTAAGCCATCATTTTGATTATAATGTGACGAGAAATAAGTTTAAGACCCTTGTTAGATAGTATTTTTTATCAGTCTGTACAGCTTAGCTGAAGATGTTGACAAATAAATAAAATAAAAAAAAAAAATAAAATAAAAATACAAATATAAAACACATACAGTTAAGTCAATTTGACCTGTTATATCCAAATGCCCGCACCTTTCGTTTGACACCTTCCATCAGTTTTTGCACAGTGTCATCCGTCACCAATTTTGCCGCTTTCTGCCAGTTACGCCTGAAGCTTTTCTCATCAATTGCTACGCTATTCGTTTTTCGAAGATTCTTCTTGACCAGAGCCCAATACTTTTCGATCGGACGGAGTTCTGGCGAATTTGGCGGATTGCAATAATTTGGGACAATATTTACACCATTAGTAATGTACCAATCCTTAGCCAGTTTTCCATAGTGGCAAGATGCCAGGTCAGGCCAGAACAGCACCGAACCGTTGTGTTCCCGAATGAACGGCAACAGTCGTTTATTCAGACACTCTTTTACGTAAATTTGTCCATTTAGAGTGCCAGTCGTGATGAAGATGTCGCTTCTGAGACCGCATCCACATATTGCCTGCCATACGAGGTATTTTTTTGGGAACTTCGACAATTTTTTTTGCTTAAAACGATCAGCAACATTTCCTCTTTGCAACGAGGTATAAAACTGTAGTCCCGGTATCTGCTTAAAGTCAGCTTTGCAATATGTTTCGTCGTCCAATATTATGCAGTCGTATTCCTTCAGCCTAGTGTCATATAATATTCTCGATCGAGATTTTGCGCTCTTGATCTGGCTGTCGTTACGATTTGGAGCAACACCTACTTTGAATGATTTCAACAATGCACTTTTCTTCACTTTCTGGACGAACGATGAAGACATTTTCACTTTTTCGCCACATCACGAACGGAGATATTCGGTTTCTTCTTAAATTCTTTAATCACTTTCTTCCTCTCCGCGACGAAACGAGAATCATGGTTACCTCCGGAAACGACCTTTCTCTTTAAAGTTAAGTGCTGCTGAAAGTTTTTTAGCACTTTAGTAACCGTCGATTTTGCGATTTTTAATGACTTGGCAATATCGCCGTGCGACATATCTGGATTTTCCACTCTTTTGTGCAAAATTGCTTCGCGCACGCGTTTTTGATTCGACGCCATTTTACTGAATAAAGGTTACTGTAGCCAAACGACGTCTTCATCATAGCACACATACATTAATATTCATGTAGTAGTGATCGGATTAGCAAAGCGTACACGGAGAAGACTGCATTAGGGCATTTCCGACGACTACTTTTTGGTGTGCACATTCTTTAGCACATCGGTCCCAATGATTCGCCCCTAACAACGTAGCTCACACCAACACATCCTCAAATGTTGTGTCAAAATAACTTAGCGAATCAAAACAACAGTTGCACATTGATTGTAGGATAGGTATAGTGCCTTGTAGTCCGTTTATATTTAGGCATATACGCCAAATTTCAGTGCGATACTGCCCTTAGTTTTGTTTTGACAGCTGATTGTTGTTGACGTGTTTGGCATCATGTTGAATATGGATAAAAATGATTTTCGTTCTCTCATAAAAAAATATTTTTTGACAGGTAAAACGGCGAAAAAACAAAGGAAAAATTGGATAAGGATTATGTGGCAAATGCTCCGTCAGATTACACCGTTAAATATTGTCCACTATGAATAAACAATTATTGTTGAAAGGTTATTACGTTGCAATAAATCAATTGAAAGTATAATAGTTCTAATTTTGTGTTTACTTTCTAGTGCAAAATTTTTCAAACATTGCGTTGATTTATACACTTTTTCCTGTACAGAAAAGAAATAATGTTTCATTAAATTCTATGCACACTATAACTGACGCCTAATCTCATTTGAAGAACGAATTGCTATCTCTGAGTTAATATCTTCTACTTTACTGTTCAAATCTCAAAGTCATGGTTCACATGTGTTCGTTCAACCGATCCGTCATAGGAACGTTATCGGAACTGATTTGATGAATCAGTCGCGCTGTTGTTGGTTGTAGATATTTGTGTTTGTACTACTCATTTTCACTGAAATCATGTACCTGTTAGCTTAAACTGATTGCATATATTTTAAGGGCTTTTCGTTTTTCATTTGAACTACTCCCAGTGTGCAGTTCCTAGCGCAGACAGACGTCGTAGTCGGACGCCGCTTTCCGCGTTTTCCCAGGCCGCACGATACAAACACATACCCAGTAACGGTTCGCATTCACTGCGCAGGATCTAACATCGGTCGAAGCCGTATATTGAATTTGACATTTCGACAACGATGATTGTTTTGCAGCAGAACTTATTTATGAACAATCGTTCACTTTGGACTAACGGAGCGTCACAGAATCTGTCACTCACCATTGATGCAATGCACACGCTCGTCGCTAAATCATATGGCACAGTCGCCGATCGAAAACACTTCCCTCTACCACCTACGGACGTCTTCTCGTTTCACGCTTCACGCACTAAAGAGCACTATAAAGGAGAACGAAGAATTTAAAAATTCTCGCGCCGTTCACTCGCCGCACTTGGGCGTCCTTCCGAATCACGCCACGAATCTAGACTGACGTCGAAAAAAAAATATGTCTGGAACGAAAATTACTTCATTTTTGTCTGTAGAACTCCATCATTCCACCGACAAGTCAGTCCTCGGTATCGTCATCGTCGTCAGAAGGGGTGGTGGGGCGATCCGCATTGAAAATAAACTATCATGACTATGAGTCTGCTGCTCGCCGGCAGGCTGAAATTCGATCGTCTGATGCTAACAAATTTGATGAGCATGTACACAGACTACGTATGCTGAAACACACGCGATAAAAAGTAGAGTGCACACGGCCACAGGAGCTCAAGTAGAAATGTTTCAATATATGTGCGGATGGAGTGAAGACTTTAGGGGAGTCTGGGTTGAATTGAAATAACTTCCTGCGCCTGATGTAGGTAGCTTAGTTAATCAAATTTTGGGTACCATCCCATTTGATATTCCAGGTTGGCTATTATCAAATTTATAAATAGATTTAACCGGAAATATGTGAATTCTGATATGAAGGCAAACTATTGTAACTGGGAAATTGGTTACTTCATCAACATATCTGAATGTTAGGCTATTACAGACTAGCCTTCATAGTATGTGCACGACATGTTCTTCCAATGTTGATTTTCCGCAAATCGCAAATCAATTCCCCAAACGCATATTTCAAGCCGAACAATGCATTAGGTCCTCTGTAACATTGAAAGATTCTCTTCGTCGACTTTCGTTAATAGTACACACCATCAATTTTCGTAAAAAGTGGATCTATAATAAATTGAGTAGATCCACTTTATAACGAATATTGAGTAACATTTCCGTGAGAGAAAAAGAGATAGTATACAATTGTAATCAAAAACTGAGTACAATGAAACGGGAGTGTATGTCTATTAAACGCTGACGTGCTGACGTTTTTTACGTATTGGAATTGGATCCTTTATTACACTTTATATTACCGTAGTGTGCGTTGAAAATACTTGAATATGTTTTTACATAGCCGTAGGAACGCAAAGAGAAAGTCGACGAAGAGAGTCTGTTAATGTCACTTAGGACCTAATGCATTGTTTAGTTTGATTTCACAATATTGAGAGGAACGTTCTGTCTGGTCATGTTGATTTGCGTAATTCATTTTCCGTATTCGAGTGATTGTTGTGTACGTATTATCGAGGTATACCTGTAGTTTGATCACCAGGTTTTAGCGATTTTTTTTATTTTCACTCCACCTTGGTCTAGTAAACCAATTCAGAGATCAGGATGACATAAATGTAGTCGATCATTAAAGTTACCCTGCTTTACACAGTGTTGCCAACACAAAATTTGTTTTTAATAGTATTTAATAGGTACGTCATAACGTGAAGAAACTATGGTTTACCTCATTACCCAACAAACATCGGCGTTGAATTAGAGCTTGTTCAAGCAAATTTGGAGAATCTATTCAGCTGTTTCTTCTAGAATAGCTGAATAGCTTCTCCAAATTTGTTTGAACAAGCTCTAATTCAACACCGATGTTTGTTGGGTAATTCATAACTACAACGTTTTTCGGAACAATTATATTTTACAAAGCTATAGCTTAATCACTTTCAGCGAAGAACAGCTAGAGAACTACTCACCGGATCCAATTGGCATTGGATTTTGGTTTTCCTAAATTATTTTATCCTTTTTCTAACCCATAAGGTTAGAATAAAATTTGCCCAAAGAAAATTCACAGTTCAAATTTATTTCAATCTATGTTTTAACCAGCCAAAATGTATCTTTTATCATTTATTTGGGAAGCTCAATCACGATAGCTTTGCGGAGCCGATAGTTCATTGATTTTTTGAAAACATAAGTAAAGCCTGCCCACGTTAAATCTCGGACACCAAAAAGAGCAGCAAAAAAAAATTACACATAATTCAACAAAACCTATTGTTTATTTCACATTAAGAGGGTTATATGTACATAAAAAAGTTAATTAAGATATTAGTCCTTCCTCCTGTAAAATTCTCGATTTTTAATGGTACACCCGCCATCAGGTTCCGTGCGGTATCCTCAGATACGTCCACCGTGACAATTCTATATCTTCTCTTGAAATCATCGGTACCATTTTCGGCTCTCAACCGCACCAACCCAGTCGAGCCAACCAACGTTCATAATCAATCCATCATCTGTTCGTGCCATCTCAGCCATCCCGGTCCTGTGATAGGAGTTTGTGGGAGGGTCTTCCAACCTGAACTACTGCTGAACAATGCTGCCTCATCGCATAACTCACGAAGCCCAAATTCTGATGCTGACAATGATATTCCCACTGCCATGAATGTACCAAACCGAATGTCGGAAAGTTCAGAAAACATCTCCAACGCTTGATGATAGCTTAGTTAAATGTCACTTGCGTACCTCCGCTGAAAGGAGGCATCGTACGAACGCCCTTTCGACACCGGTACAACCAAGACGCACCTTAGAGAACTCTATTACAAAAAATGATTTCAGGGACCCAAGACGCACCGTAGAGAGCACGATGGAAGTCTCCAATCACTCCAATCGAGTCCCGCCTATAGCAGCCAGTGATCTTCATAGTCGTCTCGACCCTGTGGTTGAAAATAGAGAAGGGCTCTTCTACCCTGTGCCTTAGGGCAAGTACAATTATGATTTGGAGAATGCGTTGCTTGATGCCGTACAAAATTTCAGTGCCCTTTCGTCAGCCATGGACACCCAAAACCCTGAATGCACTACCACTACCAGTTGCTGCTTCAGATAATCGAAACCATCCCGATCTTATAGATAGAAGTGAAACGAAGATCCGCTGAAATTCCCTTTCAGGCAAGGCATATGCAATTTCACGCAGCTGTAACCAAAACTTCAATATTTACTACCAGAACGCGGGTGGTATGAACTCAGTTGTTGAAGACTATCGCTTATCTGTTTCGGATCGCTGCTAGGATGTTTTTGATCTCACCGAGACTAGGCTTTATATCCGCACACATTCCAATCAAGTTTTTTGATCTGAAAACGATGTTTTCCGATGTGATCGTAACTCTGTTAACAGGTGAAAATCGACGGGACATGATGTCCTCTCAGTCGGTTTTAGGCAGTCGTTTTTAGTTGGAAAGCCAGAGCAATTGAGATTGATTTGTGGAGCAGCGTGGAACAGGCTGTTGATTTGGCCCACCGTGCATTATTCATATGTGTAGTATAGATGCCTCCGAACCGTGTGCGTGACATTGATTACGTTAACACTCATTTTCGCTCCATTCTAGCTATCTTGGAAAGTGCTGCTAAAATTGACGATGTCATAGTTTTTGGCGACTATAATCTACCAGGTATTTCGTATCAACCGTCCCATAGTGGTTTCCTTTATCCGGATCCTGGATGTTCTGCATTTCATTCAGCAGCT